>JACEIK010003706.1:95252-156644 GCA_018107945.1 Datura stramonium | reverse complement strand
TGGCATGAACATAAATCTAACTCAATCAAATAAAGTAGATGAATTAACATAATGAACATAGAGGAAGTGTAGCATAACATATAATCAAAAAATACAACACAAGACTGAAGTTGAATACAATCTATTGTCTGAAAAGCCTCTAAGTCTTATGAGTTAATGATACAAGACCCCAACTAACTCTCTAAGTCTGAAACTGAAAATATGCATACATAACTAAATAAAAGAGGGGCCTCGGCAGATGAGGCTCACCAACAAAGATTGATGCTAACTCTGGAAGTTGGCTAGGGATGGGGCTTAGTCTGAAGAGTGGAGCCTATGTAAGAAAATCATATAGCATAGAGTATGCGGTCAGCACATGGAATATACCAGGTATGAAAGGTAAGCAAAAACTCTAAGTAAGTAAAATCAATTAAAACACGCATAATATAAAACATGATTACAACAAGAATCTGAGCGTAGGGCTTGCATGCTATTTTCTGAAATCATGATCTCGACATAAAAGAACATCATCACTGAATCGAATGACCCAAAGCTTAAATCTGATAATCATATGTAAAACTTAACATTGGGTAAAACATGCTTTAGAACACACACACACACACACAGAAATATATATATCATGAATGATAGACATGCAAAACTGAAATAATGAGGAACAATGGGAGACTCGTCATATAACAAACATACCACGGTAGAGCTTACATGGTCCCAACTATCACACTCAAGTGGGTATAGCAATCCAAAGCCTTCCCAGGGTTAAGGATGATACCATGTTATCAATATCAAACTCGAGGCCCAATCGGGGCAGGGGATAGCTCATAAGGGATGTCCCAATTTGGATTCATGGATGAGAATGAGTGTAGAATAGATATACACCTCAAAAATACCCTTAATGAATTTCCTAGAACGGAAATACCCTTAATGAATTTCCTGGACCCTAGGTACCCTAGGGTTTCGGAATAACGAAAATACCCTTAAGGACCCTAGGGTTTAGGAATGACGAAAATACTCTTAATGAATTTTCTGGAAAAACTAAATTGGTAGTGAAAACGGTCGATAGAACAATCTATTGTTAGCTCCTATAGTCAATATTTACCACTCTTTTCTACTCCCTGAGTTCAAGTTTCTGATCCGTCACCATCACCGGATAGGTAGGGTTATTGCTAGCTCTAACGACCTGTTACTGTCAGTCGTCGTCAGCACTGCCTTACTGGGATTCCTTTACATGATTGCTGACCACGACCCGTTGTTACCTGCAATGGGTCGTTCCACGACTCATTACTTCCTCCTTCACCAAGGACCAGTCTCACAACGACTCATAACATCAAATAATAGGTGTTCCTGGACGCGTTAATTCCAACTCCAACCTGCAGAACCTCACCACGGACATATCAAATGGGTCGTTGGTGGCATCAATTATCCGTACTACGACCCCTTCAGAGAACATTTTCTAAATTTCTGCCACTTTCCATTTTTAAATCCCATGTATAGTCTTGGGTACTTCCAGGGTATTAAATATCTCCCCCTTGGGAACATTCATCCTTGAACGTGGGTAATCATACAAAAAAGCAGAGAAATGTAATCATCATACTCAAATACTGATCATATAAGCTAAAAATTGATGGAATGACTAATTCCAATTTAAACTACATGGCTGAACTAATTCATGAACCATACATACATCCATATACATGAAAGGAACCGGGACACATTAACTAAACATGAAACTTAATAGAGTTTTAGGGAAAAAACTGATACCTCAAGCTGGTACTAAGCCGGTAGGGAATAGATGAGGGTATCTAGCAATCATATCAGATTCAGATTCTCACGTAGCTCCCTCAATATTTTGATTCCTGCTTAAAACTTTAACTGAAGCTACTTCCTTATTTGTTAGCCTTCGAACCTGCCGATCCAGTATTTCCACCGGAACCTCTTCATAACTAAGACTATCTTTCACTTCCAACACTGTCCACCAGGACAACTAGAGCTGCATCACAAAACACTTATTTAAGAGCGATACATGAAAAACGGGATGAACGAGAAGATAATTCTTAGGGAAACTCCAATTTATATGCCACCTTGACAATCCCACTTCACAATTCGGTATGGCCCAACATAACGAGGACTGATTTATCTTTCTTTCGAATCTCATTACTCTCTTCATGGGGGACACTTTTAGAAACACCCAATTGTCAAATTCGAACTCAAGTTCTTCTCACATCGACATAGGACTTTTGGTGACTTTGAGCTGTTTCAACCACCGCCCCACTATAGGCTGAACGTCTCCATGGCCTCATGTATTGAATCTGGCCTATCTTCACATCTTCACTGACCTCGAACCATAATGGTTATCTACATCTCCATCCATAGAGAGCCTCAAATGGAGCCGTAAATGTTGGAATGAAAGTTGTTATTATATACAAACTCAATAAGAGGCAAATGGTCTATAACACCCTGAAAAAAATTTTGTGATTATTTGATGTTTTATACTACGTTAGGAAAGTACGGGTTGTATATTTGTCGTGGTAGAGCAAGGAAATGTGTACAATCAAAAAAACAAAGAGTTTGTGAAGTTTCACAAGTAAGGGACAACTTTAAACGACCATATCTCCCAATATATAATGAATTAGAAACTCCACGACCTATTAAATTAAAAGGAGTCTTTGGGTCTAGTTTTACAGAACATCAAACCGCTTGTAAATCAGTTGGAGTAAGTTATAAGCATTTTACCGAACCATCGTGGCTTCGATGGCTTGAGGCATGACGCACTAGCGCCTCCACCGCCTAACACTTAAAATCTGATTTATCACTTCTGAAAACATTTCTAGCTAAATATAAATCAACCGTGCTAAAGATTCCATTCTGGCTCAATTCCAGCAGCTAGGACAAAGAAAATCAAGGAGAAACACAAAGCAAAGTTCAAGAAAATCACAAGATAAGTTGAGATTACTTTGACAAGTATATTAGGGGCTGTTTTTGGAGCTCGTTTTTAAAGGTTTTGAAGAAGTTTTTCTGCGTTTCAAAATCTATTGTTCAAAGTATATATCCACCCATCTTTGAGTAGGTGTTGAAATCAGGAGAAAAGGTAAGGATTTCGCCCCTTTTAAACCTGTCAAACTGCGAAGCGAAAATCTGAAAATTGGCAGCTAAGTGAGTTGCTGATGGACTGTTTGTTAGCTGAGTTTTGCTCGTTTTCCTTAGGATTTTTGGCTATTTTGTTTTCTGGAATTATACTTCATATTGAGGGGTAGGATCACAGAAAAACTAAGGTAAAATTTCCTCTCTTTTTTCCCTAAAAAGTTAGTGAAAATTAGTTGAGAAAATGGCTATATGTTGTTGATGTTGCCGTGTGTTGTTGTTGCTATTTTGACTGCCTCTGATTAGCTATGTTGGCTGCATTTTTTTGGTATAGATTAAGATTGTTGTTTTCCAATAAAACCACTGGATTAAGGAGGTTGAAGGCTGATCATTGAGATAGAATCGGCTAAGAAGAAATGTTTATCGGAGAAAGGTATGTAAGGTTCCCCGTCCGTTGTTCTTTTAAGCACGATTCGTGTGTTGTGAATCGATGAGACAGTAACCTATTTAAAAGTCTTGAGGCAGTATGTGAAGCTTCATTTACGATTTAAATACCCATATTTTATTGAGGATAAATGTTAAGATTATGCCTAGCGAGAGTGAGACACCTAAAGTGTGATATTGTGTTGATTGTTGTCGTAGTTGTACATGGAGTTGGGAGCCCCTCAGCGTGGGCATTGTTAGCTGGTCCTTGCTGTATGTCATGTGTATATATATGTGATGTTATGTGAAATGTGTTTAAAGGTCTGGTTGCTAACTGAGTGGTGAAAGAGCGAGATGGGCGTAAATGATTTTATGCCACGTAAAATATGCAGCTATTGAGTAAGCGAGCTTACGAATTAGGATTACTGTTTATGGTTGTCCTTTATATTTTGATGTATATTATGAAATATGTCAGCCACGGGGATTTCATAATCCATTCCATAGCGAGAAGGACAAGCTAGCGAGTTTTGATCTCTAATGTCCCTTGGAGACGATGTTATAAATTTTGTTGAAACTCTTAGGTTATCCGTAGTTCATTATGATTTATACAAGTTTTTAATACATGCATTTATGTTTTATTTTCTAGCTTTACATGTTATATGTACTCAGTTCCAGTTATACATTACGAAGGAGGCCTATGCGGGCCATAATTTAGTATTCTGCGTCATTTCTATGTTGTATGTATTGAGCTGACCGATATAAGCCATATCGTCTCCATTTATCATTTTGTCTAAGCTTTATTGATTTTACCCTGGGGTGGTACACCGCCTGGAGGTCTTGTTATTTTACCCCGGTGTGGTACACCGGCTGGACGGAGTGTACCCCGGTATGGTACATCGGTTGGAGGCCTTTTCATTTTTACCCGGTATGGTACAACGGCTAGAGGCATTTTATTTTACCGGGTGTGGTACAACTTTGGCTGGACAGATTTTATATAGATTTTATGGTTGGCTGTCTGCTGGCATGTCAGTTATAGTGTTTGTTGTGCATTAGATGGTTGCATTTACACTTCAATAATGAGTTATTGTTAGGTTTTGTTTTTAGAATTTCGGGTTATTTACTACTCCTTATTTACGGCCTAGTTATCATTTTTATCTTACATGTTTACGGTTTTCAGCCTTACATACAGTACATTTTATTCTTACTGACGTCCCTTCATCTTAGGACCCTTCATGCAGTCGTGCTGCAGGTACAGGACGAGGCTCAGATCATCGGATATAGTAGGAGCCGGTGTGCATTTAGATCATGCAGGTAAACACATATTGAAGACTCTTATGGTCTGTAGACACATCTATATGGATCAGTACAAATAATGTCTCTATATCATCACGACGGAATACCACCGTCGCAATTCAAGATCATGGGTCAAGTAATTCTTCTCATGAACTTTCTACTAGCCTCAAGCATATCACTAAAACCTTGCCATCGGCGTATTACAATGCCAAGTCCAATTCTCGAAGCAAATACACAACAAACCCATCGGTACCCTCGGCTAGTGTTAACACCAGTGATGAGGTAAGTCGAGTCTTCAACTCCTGAAAGCTTCTCTCACAAGTCTCCAAACATTTGAATTTCACTTTCTTTTGGGTCAATGGCAACAATAGATGAAAATCCCTCAACAAATCTTCGTTAGTACCCGACTAAACCCAAGAAACTCCAGATACTAAAGGATTTCACCAGTCCTAGACCAATTCTTCTACTTTTATTTTCTGAAGTCCCACCTTTATGCCATTACTTAGCCTAGACCAAAATGCCACCAGATTCAACCAAAACTCACACTTGCTGAATTTGGCATATAGTTGGTTATCCTTGAATGTTTTTAATACCACCCTCAAATGAGCAGCATGCTCTTCTTATCCGAGTATATCAGAATGTCATTAATAAACACAATCATGAGCATATCAAAGTATGGATTGAACATCCTGTTCATGTAGTCCATAAAAGTTGCAGAAGCATTTGTTAGTCCAAAAGACATAACTACAAGCTCATAGTACCGCCTACCACGTCTGAAGGATGTCTTGGGATGTCACTCTCCCGAATCTTGAGATACTGGTATGCGAGATGCTGAGATCTATATTAGAAAAGCACTTGGTACCTTTGAAGCTAGTCAAACATATCATCAATCTGGGTAGAGGATACGATTTCTTGATGGTAACCTTGTTCAATTGCGATAATTAATGCACATACGAAGAAATTCATCCTTCTTGGACAAGAGAGGCAGAGTGCACCCCATGAGGATTTTCTTGGTCTAATGAAAACCTTATCTAACAGGTCCTTCCATTGCTTCTTCAACTCTTTTAACTCGGGGCTGAGGCCATTATATAGGGAGGAATAAATATAGGCTGCGTATCGGGGAAGAAGGTTAATACAAAAATCAATTTCCCGTTGGGGAGGAATTCTAGATAGATCATCTAGAAAGACATGGATACTCACATACCTACGGGTGACTAGATAGTCATGGTCTGGATGTGGCATCTAAACACTAACAAAGATGGTATATACTACCTTTAAATCATCTTTTTCTCCTTAAGGTAAGAAATGAAATGACCTAGAGCATAGCTGAACTTCCCTTCCACTCTATTGACGGCTCACTGGAAATCATAACTCCTCTTTGCCCGGTTCACAATTAATTGAGGCATAACATGCAAATAGCCAATCCTTATTGAGGATAACATCAAAGATCAGTCATGGATAACTCTACTAGATTTGCGAGAGTGACTTTATGAATGAATGTGACCAGGCATCCCTATAAACCTGTTTGCTTCTAGTGAATGACCAGGTAGAGACTAAGAAGGGTTTGAAGAAAGGATTTTGGTGACTGGGGAGCTCTACTAGCCACTTGGTGTCACAAAAGAAAGGTGGCCCCTGGATCTAATAAAGCATATACATCAAGATGGAGAACTAGAAACATAATAGTGACTACATCTGGAGATCTCCTGCTCCTAGTGTTATGCTAAGGCAGAGAATCTATTTTTACGTTGACAGAAATCTATGCTAGTAGATGCCCTCTGCTTTGTCTTTGACGTGCGGGTAGAGCTACTAAACTAAAAGCTAGGCCTCGGCCTTTATCTTGGCCCTGTCTAGCTGTTGGGCAATCTCTAAGCATATTTCCAGGCTTCCACACACGATAGCACATGTACCTGCCAAGCATTGACCCGTGTTCCCGCGACCACACTTGCTGCAAGGCGGGATCCCAGATCTGCGGGCTGCTGCTCTGACCGTAGAGCCTAATGCTCTCCCTCTTTGGTCGTGCCTAGGTCTGGATGGTACACTCATCGTTGAAGATGCTGGGGATGAAGATCTCTAGTGGGTTTGTTATTGGTGCCCACCACTTGGCCTTGGTTGAGAGAATCTATAGTTGTGCATCACGGCCCTCTTGGCCTCTCTCTCCCTCATATTACCTTTGCCTCTATTTGCTGCACGTAAAGACTATCAAGGAAATCCATATCCTGATGGAGCATAGCAGTCTTGCAATCCTTGTCTAGATAGGTCTATATGAAAAAAACATGCTTACTCGTTTCACTCTGTTCAACCACTAACTCTAGGGCTTACTTTGATAGAAGAGTGAACTATGCAGGCATACTCTTGCACCATCATCTTCCAATAATTTAGATTCACGAACTCAGCTACCTTCAACTCCCTCATCTCACGAGGGAAAAAACAATCTAGAAAAGCAACGTTAAACTCCACCCAACTGATAGGGCCTGCACCGACATCCCTGCTACTAGCTTCCTTTGTTTAAACCAAATGTGCGACCCCCTTCAAGCGATATGAGGCCAAATCAGTACACTCTACTCTCCATTCACCCCCCATGGCCAGGGGTAGTCTTCACAATCTCATTCTCCGATAAACTCATGTGGATTCTTGTCTACCTTTGACCCAAGAAATTCCTAGTGAGTTCATCTAGGAAATCTCTAACTGTGTACCAGCAAATTTTCCATTTGCGGGACATGTGCCCTTTGCACAGCTGGTTGACACGAGAGTGGCCAAGGCCTACGCTAGCATCTAGATGGCTTCCCTAAATTCAACGTGGACAACCAACTCTGGTGTATGGTGCTCATGGACTGGTGGAGCTTGTTGGTGCCTGTTCCCATTGCCATCCTCGTGGCCATTTCCATTTCCAATCCTTCCGATGTTTACTACGCGGGAAGAAATGATTCTTCAATCGCGAATAACACAGTAGAGGATGGAGAGACATTTCACCTTTAACATAGATCATGAAAGAAGGAAACATTTCTAAACATCTCGTAGAATCTTTTTCATAAGTGTGGCGCACTTCCACACACATGAAGAAGACTTTACTTAATGCAGTTTTCGGACACCTAGGACACTTCAAAACCTATTTCTACGATACCAAGTTTATCATGAGCCGAACATAGACTCAAATAGAGACAGGAGACAAGGAGAACCGATATACTCAAAGTCAACTGATGGGTACAGACACCTACATCCAACTCAATCAAATACAACGGAAGAATTAACATAATAGAACATAGCGGAAGTCTAGCATAATATATAATCTAAAATGCAACCACGAGTCCAAAGATGAATACAATCCTATTATTTGAAAAGCCTCTAAGTCGATGAGTTGATGGGACAAGAGCCCAACTAATCCTCTAAATTTGAAACCGAAATACGCATACATAACTAAATAAAGGGGTCCTCGATAGATAAGGACTCACCAACAAGACTGATGCTAACTCTAGAAGCTGGCTAGGGATGGGCAGTGCACGAAGAGGCTAGACACAGTATAAGAAAATGATAGATCATAAGAGTAGTGTGGTGGGTGCGTGGAATGTACCGAGTATGCAAGGTTAGTAAAACTGCGAAGTAACTAAAATCAATTAAAACACGCATAATATAAAACATGATTACAACAAAATTTGAGAAGGACTTGCATGCTATTTTCTAAAATCATGATCGAAGCATAGCAGAACATCATAAGCTGGTCAGACTGACCCAAATCTTTAACCTGATAATCATAAGTAAAATTGAACATTGGGTCAAACCTGCTTTAGAACATATATATATATATATATATGTATAGATATATCATAGATTATAAACTTGCATAACTGAAATCATTAGCAACAATGGGATACTCTCATATAGCAGACATACCACAATAAAGCTTACTAGTCCCAACTATCACACTCAAGTGGGTAAAGTCATCCAAAGCCTTTCAGGGCTAGATGATACCATGATATCAATATCAAGCTCGAGGCCCAATCGGTGTAGGGGATAGCTCACAAGGGAGGTCCCAAAGTATATATATTGTATGTATAAACCGACATTGGCACGTAGCTCACGAGGCATAGGGTGATCGATCCTCGGCCTACATGGTGCTAGACACTACTCCCAAAAATATGCATATGCTCTCCCTCATTTTCTTGATGCTTACTGTAGTCTATTGATGAATCTCAATAATCAAATACAATATCAAATCTAAAATCTTATGAAGAGCTCTTGCTCAAAATCATACCACAAGATAAATGAAAATGGAGTCTTAACTCCAAAAACCATGTTGTAAGCTTAATTCGGGAAATCATAAATCATACTTGAACGTATGGTCATTTCCCAATACTTTATTATGCCTGAAAATAATTTATTTTCTACAAAACATGATCATAAACGCCGTTAACTTATGAGTATGCTTTCATCAATAACATCTCACCATACTTTCGGAACATTCATCATAAATCTCAACTTTCATGAACTTCTCATAAATGGACATTTTAATTTATAAAGCTTGAAACATGATTATAATTAAAAAAATAATGTAAAACTTGCCCATGAATCATAATCCAATAATAAAAACATATTTAAGAGTCTATCATGTAGAAAATTAAATTTCATGCCTTTGGAGTTCCTAAAACTACATTGGATCAACATATGAATTTTCATGATTTAGAGAGATTGGGCATGGTGCGAAAGGATTAACTCATTCATAACCCCACCATACCTGGGGAAGAACTTGTTTTACCACTCCTTGATTGCCTAATGAATACCAATTGAAGAAAAGCTTGATGAAAGCATAACTTGATCACCTTCTAAACCCTTCAATTTACATGCATGGATGAAAATGATCCTAGAATAGATATACCCCTCATAAAATACATCATTTTGAGCCTTAATTGACGTAGATTAGGACCTTAGGGCTTAGGAATGATGAAACTACACATAATGAATTTCCTATAAAAATTGAGCGACGGTGATTATGGACGATAGAACGATGCATTGTTAGCTTGTACGGTCCGTTATTGCCATGTTACTACACCTTGAGTTTAGGTCTCTGATCCTTACATGACAGGACAGGACGGGTCCTGCTAGCTCAAAAGACTCATTCTTTTGATCGTCATCACCACGCCTTAGCTGGATCCTTTACCCACATTTGCTTTGACCATGACGCGTTGTTACCTAAAATGGGTCATTCCACGACTCGTTACTTCTTCCTTAAACAAGGACCAATCTCACAATGACTTGTAACATTAAACAATAGGTCATTACCGGACCGCTACTTCAACTCAACCCACGAGAACCTCACCACGGACACATCTAATGGGTCATTAATGGCATGATCCTTGCCATGACTAGTTAAGAAGAGAACATTTTCAAGATTTCTTCCACTTTCCATTTTTAAATCCTGGGTCTAGTCCTGGTCACTTCTGGGTATTACATCACCTAGTTCAGATCAATTATTCTAGCTTTGAGACTCCAACTATTCGGTTAGTTCAGTTGCGTGAGTTTCTGACGTGTTTCCCAAAGATCTTCAAGAGTCCCTCGAAGCGGGAAATAGACTTCTCCTCCCAGTAGGAAATAGACTTTGGAATAGACCTTCTTCAAGACACTCCAGCCCATCTCATCCCTCCTTACAGAATGCTCTAGCTAAGATTAATAGGTTTAATGAGCAACAAGACCTTCATTGATAAATGTTTCATAAGGCCCAAAGAAAATCTCTCCATAGAGATTCTCACTCTTTGTTATTCTTGTGAAAGAAAGACGGTACTCTTAGAATGTGTGTCGATTACCACAAATTCAACAAAGTTACATTTAAGAACAGGTATCCCTACCCATAATTGATGACTTTTTATCAACCATGGAGCTTTGTTGTTTTCCCAAGTAGATCTCACATTGGGGTAGTATCGGTTTAGAATCCGAGATTTGCTTGACATACCAAAAATAGCCTTGAGAACTCGGTATGATCACTATGAATCTGTGGTTATGTCCTTTGGACTAACTAATACCCCTTGGCTTTCATGGACCAAATGACCAGGGTTTTCAAACGTATCTAGACATGTTCGTCATTGTATTCATTGATGACATTCTAGTATACTCTAGAAATTAGGAAGAAATTAAGCTAACCATTTTAGGATAGTGCAACCGATGCTTAGAGACCACTTGTTGTTCGCTAAATTCAGCAATGTGAATTCACTTGTTGAGGTTTGTGACTCTCCTTGGTCACATGGTCTCAAGTGAGGGTATTCGGAGTAGATCCTCAAAAGATAGCAGCAGGTGGGCGGCGAACCTACTTACCCAATAGATAGCGAGAAGTTTCCTAGGTCCTTCAGTTATTACGCTAATTTGAAAGGATTTTATTCTATTGCGTCTCCTTTGACTAAGCTAACTCAGAAAAGGTGAAGCTTCAGTAGTGAATGCATATGAGAAGAGCTTCTAATGGTTGATACTTGACTCACTACCGCTCCAGTTTAACGCCTTACCAGAATTGGCGGGTTTAAAAACAGTATTAAAACAAGATCTACAAATAACTTCAGGGTAAGTCATTCCTATGGGTTCATAACTACTTCAGATATACATATGTGATCATTCCCAATATTTACATGTAGAACTAGTTACTTCGGGTATACATACGTGATCAATCCCAATGTTTACTTATAGAGGCCAGATAACTAGGGTTCATCTAAGCAGCTGGATTAGTCTATTGGATGATTATACACAATGACTAGGTTAGGTCTCATGAGGCGATTTCTTTTGGCGTTATCAATAGGTTCCAAATAAACTTTCACCGCGACCATAGCTTAAGTCATAGAATGATCTGAAATCAAAACTGTTGTAATTCTCTTTTCCTAATCTCTTCTCTAGAGTTCAGCAAGTAAAATTGATAAGTCCTAATGTTTTCATTAAGAAATGTGTAAAGATGAAGAGAATACAATACCAGCGTTTAGTATTGGTTATGAATCACTTTGTGTAACCCTATTTCGTTAATCCACCATGGTTCCCACAACTTGTCAAGACCAGACATAGGTGCAGGTTGAGATACGGGACAAGGAATCCTGGGGGACTTAAAATTAGAGCCATACAATAATCATACATCTAACTTAATCAATAAAATTTGGAAAACTGAACATAATAGCATAGCGGATCTTGAACATACATAACATCAAAACCCAGATTTATAATACATAGGATTCAGTTTACCTACATATGGCATTCCCGAAAGACTACTACACTGTGATAGGTTGATGGGGACCTTTTAACTAACACGACAAGTCTGAAATACTGAAAATTACAAAGATATCTGATGAAAAATAGTCTCAGTGTGGTAGGACTCACCACTGCATGGATGCTAATACTTCTAATCGACTAATGGCGGGGAGGGCTTAATTACGATGATCGGAACTGTATCATAAAATGATACAGTATAGAGTATGCGGTTAGTACGTGGAATTCATCGAATATGCAAGGTAAGTAAAATTACATAAATAAATAAAATCATTCAAAAACACCAGCAATATAAAACATAATCAGACAAGAATCTAAGAGTAGAACCCTACATGCTATTTTCTGAAATATAAATCAACATAATTGAACATCATAACTGAATCAATTAACCCAAAACTAAAATTTAGTAATCATAAGTAAAACTGAACATAGGGCCAAACCTGCTTAAGAACATATATATATATATATATATATATATATATTATGAATGATAAACATGCATAAAGCTAAATCATGAGGAATAATGGGAAACTTTTCTTATAACGACATTACCACGATAGAACACTATGGTCCCCCTTCTCACACTCAGAAATTGGATGAGTCGTCCAAACATATGGGTTAAGAGCAATACCATGAAATTATCAGCTCAGAGACCATTTAGGGCAGGGGATAGCTCTAGGGAGTTCCCAATGTTTTATATATTATGTACATCATTTGGTCTTAGTTCTTAAGCCTCAGGTTGACCAGCCCTTAGCCTACTCGATGCTAGACACT
Source organism: Datura stramonium (assembly GCA_018107945.1). NCBI lineage: Eukaryota > Viridiplantae > Streptophyta > Magnoliopsida > Solanales > Solanaceae > Datura > Datura stramonium. The sequence goes on along the minus strand of JACEIK010003706.1, from coordinate 143,849 downwards.
ACTCCAACAAACATGTATAACTCTCTCATCATTTTCAACGAAACTGACCATCGTCTATTGACGAAGCTCATAATCAAATACATATCAAATCTGAAATCATATATGAGGAGCTTTAACAAACCATACCACAAGGTGAACACTAAATTGGAACAGTACTTACCAAGTCTATAAGACTAGACCAAAAACTAGTGAGTTGAGATATTTCAATGCCCCAAACTTTGACTATATTTGAACGTTCTCTGATGTATGAATGGGTCCGAGCCCAATAAATTCTATGCATAATGGTGTTAATGTAATATCCAAGTGTTGAAATTGCAATGGATGCAAATTAAGGTCATGAACTGCTGGTTGATTGAGCCTTCTTACTGATTGTGTTTTCGTACATGTTCTGAAAGCAACTTCTAACAACTTATGATCCCATTTACTAAGAGTTTTAGTTATTAATATTTAAATTGAATCCACTTTGAGGTATTTCCAACTCATTTGACCTTGCATCAATCGAATTCGAGTAAAGTTGAGCAATTTGGTGGCGCACATCCGCGAGCGATTCGTTAGATAATTCGTTAGGTCACCTAACAACTCATTAAAGTGACCTGTTAAGTGGCAAAATTGCTGGAAACTCAGGTTTAGGGTACTTCATGACTAGTCAAGTGACCCGTTAAGTCACCTCACAAATTGTTAAGTGACTAATTAAATGACTCGTTAAGTGGCGAAATTTCATGGAAATCCTAGTAGACTTCACAGATTAGACTCATGACTCGTCTAGTACCTCACAAGTCATTGATGTCCCTCATAATGGACATTGGGTCCTCTTTCTGTATTTTAGGAGGTGTTTAGTAAAATCCTAATGTTCTACTTCTAACTACGTCATTTTGGGTATGTTTGGGAATGTTTTTAAGGGTTTCTTCTAGTCTAATCTCTCAATCTCTCATAATCCTCTCAAACCCTTTTCCTCAGCTCTCTCTATTACAGCGAACATACACTTGGATCATAGACACGGGACAAAGGGATCCCAAAACCCAAGTCGACCCATGGAACATGCATAGAGCTAATCTCATTTAAATAAGCGGAATACTAAAAAATAAAACAAGAGGAGCGTAACCATAGCTTAACATCAGAAAATACTAGGCGTACACATAGATGAGTACACATATGCTTGTCTGAAAGCACTCTACTACACATTGGAGGTTGATAGGAAAACATCCCCAACTAGCTGAAAAATGTTGAAAAACAAAATAACATAAAGTGCAATCGGAAGATCCTCGGATCATGAGGACTCACCAATAAGCTAGGCGTAGGTTGAGATGGACTAAGGATCAGGATGAGCCTGGCATCAAGACCCTATATCATGAAACGATACAACATAGAAAGTATGCGATTAGTACGTGGAATGTACAGAAATTATGCAAGGTAAAGGTAAAAGATGTTAAAGTACAATAAGCTATAAATAAACATAGGAGAAGTACATCGTGTGTATCATAAATTTCCGTACGAAAAATAAGGCTACGAGACTTTCCAATCATTCATAAATCATTCATTATCATGATAGCAAAGTAAACTTTATCAAAACTATGGCGAGCCAATAGCACACGACATAACAGTACTATAAGATGTGTGGAAATTGGAAGGTGATCCTGTAGGCACCATCATGGTAGCACCTTTCATGATGCCCCACTATCTCGCTCAAGTGGGTAGAGCCGACTTAGCTTGCAAGAAGAGGGTCGTGCATTAGGTGATATCACATTTGAGATCATTATATTACATAATATAATTTTAAACCCATGGTGGGCATTGGTTATGAGACCACCCAGGCATGAGTCCTTTGAGCTGCTTGCTCGGTGCTAGACATGCTCCCAAAGCAACATAAAACATATAAATCAATAATTATGCATTAAAATTCATTGGATAAAATATCTTTATCATCTTGGTGCCTTTAAAACATGCTTAGCCAAGAATCATAGGCCCTTTTCATCGGCCAACATCATAAATAGATAGATCATGCAATTCGCTTCATAAATCATAAATCATTCTTCAAAATGTGGGCATTTCCAATACTTCATCATATTCAATTACTTTCAAAATAATATATAAACATGGGTAACTTGAATTAATGTTTTTCCATCATCAATAAATTCAAAATATTGCATATTCATCATAAATCATAACTTTCATGAACCTTATAAATGGGCATTTAGATTTAAAAGCTTGAAATGATTTTACAAAAGAAAACAATATAAAATCTGCCCATCATTCATAATTAATTAATTAAAACTCAATTAAATCATACACATAAAGAGAAATAGGATTTTCATGCATTTGGGTAAAACCCCATAGACATGAATAGGAGAATTCATTATTTGAATGAAATTTGAGCACGAGTGTGAAAAGTTTCATCCATTATAAAACCCTACATACCTAGGAATGGATTTATTTCAGAAGTTTCTTTAATACTACAAAGAGAATTGATGGAAACATGGAGGTACTGAGGAAGAACGCTGATCTTCTACTCCCCCTCTCTAACTAAGCCATGAATGGGAGCAACATGGTTAAATTTCAGCACTAGAGACCTATTCCGAAACAAACCACATAGTTTAGGCATTAGGAGTTTAGGAAATTACGAAGGCCCTTACTAGTCGCGAGGAAATAGCGCTAGTGACACTAACGGTGACCTGCGGCTCGTCGAGAGAACGACTCTTCATGTGACCCGTCAAGTACACTGCCTCATCCTCCATTAAAGTACATAGGCTTGCTCACGATCCACCTCACAGGTCATTAGGATGAGCCCGACTCGTAGAGGTCCATCCGTTAGGTACCTTTAGAACTTCTTCTAACTAAACCCAACCTCACCACAAATGGCCCTTGAGCGAATCAGTGGGGACTGTCATGACTCATTATCACACTCGTGGGGACCTCAATCCTTTATTTATTCCAGGAGCCTGCTTACAAGTCACATGAAGACTCTAGGGGTCTCCTCGCAGGTTTATCCCATGACCGTCTGTGCACACAACATAAATTCCAGAATTTTCCCGTTTTAACTCCCTGGTCTGATCTCTTTGAGCTCAGTATATATCTCCTCCTTGGGAACATTCTTCCTCGAATGAGAAACACTAGAAAATGCAGAAACATGCAATCATAATATGAAAATGCTTAATTATTAAAATTGAAAACTCAGTAATGGCCTACCTCCAAAAGAACTACATAGTGGAACCGAATTCAGACATCATACATATACCATGTCATAAAACAAATTTTGAGGCATGAACTGAACATGAAAAAAACTTATTAAGAGGCTTAGGCAAAAAATTTGTTACCTCAGCTTTGCCCAGCGGCTGGTGAGGCAGTGTGGGCATTTAGCCATCATGTCACATCGCTTCCAATGTAGCTCCTTCAACATGCTGGTTTCTCCACAATACCTTAACTGAAGCTACTTCTTTGTTCCTCAGCCTCCGAACCTTACCATCCAAGATCTACACGAATTTACTCACGTGTCTATCAGGGACTACTAAAGTTGATCACCCAAGCACTTTTTCCAAGAGATATATGAAACATAGGATGAACTAAACTCTGAAGGCAAGTCCAACTCAAACGCCACCACCAACTCTCCTCTCAACCCGGTAAGGACCAACACATATCGGGCCGGAACACATTTTTCCCAAACCCATGACCCCCTTCATGGGAGATACCTTTAAAAATACCCATTCATCCACATAAAACTCCAAGTCTCTTCTTGTAACATTGGCATATGATTTATGAAGACTTTGAGCGGTTTAAAACAGTCCGTTATCAAGCTGAACCACGGGTGCCTCATGAACTGAATCGGCCCTATCATAGGCTGCCTCGCCAACTTCAAACCATCCTATGGGAGATCTACACCTTGTGATTTGAGCCTTGAGCGGTGCCATTTGGATATTGGGTGATAGAAATGTTTGTTTTTATAAGCAAACTCGATTAAGGGAAGATAATCATCCCAACTACCTTTAAAATCCATAACACATGCCCTCAACATTTCCTTAAGAGTCTAGATTGTTCTCTCTCAGCTTGGCCATCATTTTCGGATGAAGGCCATGCTAAGCTTGACTTTAGTCCATGTCCCTTCTAAGAGCGCAAGGCAGAGGAGTGGCGGGTACCTCCATCGGGAAATAACGGACAAAGGGGACTCCTTGAGGTCAGACCAACTCTCAGAATACACAACCTGGCATAATCATCCGCTGAATCCGATGTCTTGACTGGTACGAAATGTGCAGCCTTAGTTAACCTATCTGCCTCAAATGGAGTCATGAGTGTCGGCCCGAGTACGAGGTAGGCACATGTGAAATTCATATTTATCTCCTCCCACTTCCAAGTGGGAATGCGAATATCCTGAAGTACACCTCTCGGCCTTTGATGCTTTACTTTCACTTGCTGACAGTTTTGAAACTTAGCTACACACTCTGAAATATCCTTCTTCATACCATCCTACCAATAGATTTCATGAAATCCGATACATCTTTGTGGATCTCGGATGGATAGAATATACGGTACCATGTGCCTCATGCAATATTCAAACCCTCAAATTATCACGACGTCCAGAACACATAGTCGATCCTAGTATTGTATCACACAATATCCCCCTTGGGAGAAACCTCACCTTTTTGACTACACTTACTTGCTTCCTTCGGTTTCCTCAAAGTGGATCCTCATCTTTTATAATTTGACATCGACCACTAAGGGCGATTCTGACCCGTGCGCGCCAATAACCACCATGCATCCGTCGAGTCGATCAATCAAACTCCCAGTCTTGCGAGTCAGGGTGGACATCCTTCTGCTCTTCTTTTCCACCTCCATCCACATTTAGGACACCTCTCTATAGAGAGCCTACTAAATGAATCCACAACCACATTGGCCTTGCCCTTGCAGTTGTAAAGGACACTCATGCCATAGTCGTAGTAACTAACCACCTCATTTTCGAAGATTTAGATCCTTTTATGTGAACACATATTGAAAGCTCTTGTGATCCGTAAATACATCCACATGGACCCCATATAAGTAATGCCTCTATATCTTCAATGCAAACACCACCGCGACCAACTCGAGATCATGGGTCGGGTAATTCTTTTCATGCACTTTCAGCTATCTCAAGGCATATGTTATTACCTTCCCATGTTGCCTCAGCGCCACACATACCAGTCGACTCTCGAAGCATCCTGTACAAAAAGCCATCGCTGCCCTTGGGCGATCCTTTTGGTGTTGAAGTGAGTCGAGTCTTCAACTTTTTGGAAGCTTTCGACAAGATTCCGACCATTGGAACCACCTTTTTCTGAGTCAACTTAGTCAAGGGTGCAATAAACGAGGAAACCCTCAAAAAACCTTCGATGGTAGCCAGCTAGACCCAAGAAACTCCAAATTTCTGAAGGGTTCACTGTCACGGGCCAATTCTTCTTGCTTCAATTTTCAGCGAATCACCTTTATGCCTTCATGAGCTCTTGTAGCCCAAAAATGCCACCGAGTCCAATAAAAATTCACACTTACTGAACTTTTCATATCGTTGATACTTCTTAAGGGTCTGAAGTACTACTCTCAGGTGAGCGGCATGCTCCTCCTCGCTCGTGGAAGTGTATAAGAATGTCATTGATGAACACGATCACGAACATATCGGATATGCCTTGAACACACATTCCATTAGATCCATATCTTCAGGGGCATTGGATTTAGTTCGAAAGACATAAAAACAAATTGTAGAAACCATACCAGCCCTGAAGTTGTCTTTCAGGATGTCATTCTCCCAAACCTGAGATAGTGATACGGGCCAGGAGATCAATCTTGGAGAAGAACTTTCCACCACAGGCTGGTCCAAACAAATCATCAATCCTGGGTAAGGGGCACTGTTCTTGATGGTAACATTGTTCGCTACCGATTGTCAATACACATGCAAAGGAGACCTTCCTTCTTCCGGTAAATAAGACGATTACTGGCGAAGGCTGGTTCGATCTAATGAAACCCGCCTCAACGGATCCTTCTGTGATCCTTCAATTCCTTTAACCATTTTGGAGCCATCATTTAGAGGAGGAATAGAGATAGGTTATTAACATCGAGTAGCATGTCAATGCCGAAGTCGATTTCCCTCTCAAGAAGACACTTGGCAAATCATCAGGAAAAAACTCCGGATACTCACACACACCACAGGAAATTGATTGAATAGTTGGGATCTTGGACTCCAACATCCTTAACCCTAGCTAGGTGGTACGTATAACCTTTGAGATCATCTTTGTTGCCTTCTGAATGGAAATAAACCGACCCTACTATTACCCTTGAACTACGCTTCCTCCAACAGCGACTCACACGGAAAATGAAATCCATCATACGGATCTACAATTAATCAGAAGCATATTACAAAACAACCAATCCATGCCAAAGAATAACGTCAAAGTCAGTCATGGCTAACTCCTACAAAGTCTGCAGAGGGTAACCTTGCTGAAACACCGTGACCGGGCATTCTCTATATACTCATCTAGCTATGACTAAATCACCAACGGGGGTACGTCACGAAAATGGTTACGTGGAGTCAGGACTAACTCCTAGGCTACTAGCAATGTAGGTCATGAAAGACAGAGGTAGCCCTCGGATCTAGAAAGGCATAAACATCAATATGAAGACACATGCAACATACTAATGAACACGTGACGAAGTCTCACTCTGAGTCAGGCAAGGGCATAGATTCGATTTTGGCTGATTGTCCGCCACCTCCACTAGTCGTGCTCCTTTGTTGGCGGAACAAGCTGGAGCTGCTGCTGTCTTGGTGGTCTGTCTGAACCCTATAATCACCCTACCTAGCATATGGGCACGCTCGAGCGCATGTGCCCGGATCTATCACACCCATGCGGAACATCTTAACCAAGAAGGCACTCCTCGGTGTGACTCTTGTCGCACCACAGTGCGGAAGTATGCTCTAACTGGATGCCCCTCTGATCCCTCAACCCTTAAACCTTGCTCCTCTGATCATAGCTAGTCTGGATGGAGCATTGGGTGATGATAGTGCTGGGGCTAGTAATCTCTCTTTGAAAGCGTAGTAGTAGCCACCGCGGACCTCGTGCGAAAACCCATGAAGCTATCCGTCCGATCCTCTTTGCCTCCTCTCCCTCACATGGACCACCTCCATTTGCAGGGCATACAACACTATCTTGAGGAAAGTCCATATCCTGGTCAAGCATCACGATCCTGCAATCCTTGTCTAAATAGCCCAGCCACACCCCGAACAAATTGGCTTACCGCGCCCTCTTATCCATCACTAGCTCCGGGGCGTATTTTGACAAACGAGTGAACTCAAGAGAATACTCCAGCACTTTCATCTTTCCCTGCTTGAGGTTAACAAACTCATCTACTATCAATTCCCTTATCTCCCAAAGGGAAAACATGTTGAGAAGGCAACTGTCGAACTCATCCCAGCGATAGGGCCTTCTCCCGCTTCCTGTTGTCCTTCGATTGCTTGTACCAAATGTGAGAGACTTCTTTTAGGCGATAAGAGGCAAAGTCAACACACTTCTCATTTGTCTTATAACCTAATTTGACCTTCAAGATCCTTTTTAATAAACTTCCAGCTGGATCGCGTCCCACACTGATCCTGTGAGCTGCAGAGGGTTCATCCTCAAGAAGTCTCTAATCAGTCGCATTTGCATTTCCATTCTATGGGACCTGCGCAGGCCTGTTGGTTAACCTGAGTGGTCAAGGCTTGCGCCAACATCTGAATAACCGCTCGAAACTCGGCATGGGAAAATTTACGCTCACAGTGCACAGGAGCTCCTGAATAGGTTGGGCTTCTTGATGCAAATGCTCATTGCCACCATTGTGGCCTTCATAATTTCAATTCATCCTTCGGTTCATTTTTGCAGAACGCAATTGCTCAAATCTACCAAATGTGTAGTCAGAGGATGGGGAAGCGCTAGTGACATGAAACGAAGAGGATTATTTTCTCAAGCGTCTGCAGCCTCTTGTCAAAATGGCCTTTTTAAATATGAAAGACCTACTGTGACTTGGTTTAGTTGCTCTAAACCTATACCGATGCCAGCCATGTGCGAGCCGAACTTTTTGCTGATTGTAGACTTTGGGTTATCTATTGCATAATAGTGTTCCAAGTTATCAAAATACTAGAGGGTCAGAAAAGATTAGCAATGAAAGTCAAACAGGGAAAATTAGAACAAACAGCTGGCGAGTAAACCTAGGAGACGGGACTGCAGCTGCCAAAGTTTGAGATCAGGAGCAGGTCACCAAACCACCTATTACTGCCCCACCATGGCAACAAGGTAGTAGACCAGGCCATTTGGGGAAGTCGGGACCCGATGAGTTCATGATCATCGGGCTCTTAGCGCGAGAGGGGTTAGAGTATAGTAGATTTTCACCATGCCACTTTGCCTATTTGTAGTGGCCTACATCTGGGGCATGTAGGTATGGTTCTTGCGTGTTACATCTCTACGTCCCGAAGGGTTACCTAACGAGGCTTTGTCTAGCTAGGGCCGTGATTGGGATTAACAGATGGGAAGTATTAGGTAGGGTCACGTGATACTTGACATCTCTAGTATGGCATAGGCCCTCGGCACACAGTCAGTGAAACGCCCGAAATGAATCAAGGAGTATCTAAGCAGCACAGTCCGGATCTTTATGCTTTACCAAGACGACAGGTGTCAAAGTCATCGCCGGATGTGGTGACAGGTATGCTGGACATCTGCTCTCATTCTTTCTATTTCTTGTTGGAGCCAAGCTCCACTTTGTTCGATGTTACACCATTTAGTTGCCCAAAAGTTTGAGTATTACGCGGATTTTCTCCGACCAACAGCACTTTTTTAGTGACTACACACAGCCGGTGAGCGCTATTATAGCGAAAAGGGTCTATCGGGGCGGCAAAATGAGGTTGTTATTCACCATACTTTGGTAGATTTTGTGGAATTAGAAATGATTGACTTTGATGCAATTATGGGTATGGATTGTTTAGCGTCATGTTACGCCAATGTAAGAATGTTGGACCAAGGAAGCTGTCTATTCCACATCTTAGAAGTCTATGGGAGTGGAAAGGCAATGCGGCCATGCCAAATGGTAGGTTTATTTCCTATCTTTGGGCGAGAAAGCTGACAGCGAAGGGGTATTGTTCGGCTGTATACGGATGACTGCGCAAGTGCACGTGGTCGAACAAGTAGTAAGTGGCTCAAAATGACTAAAGTATGTCGATCAGGACTAGACTATGGGGCAAATCTACTCAAGTGTCATTTTACTATAACTCTAAAATGCAGACAACGATGTAAAGAAAAGTTTTATATTTTTGTTATCTAATTTTATACTAAGGCTAAAATAAATATACAAGTGAGTCTGAACGATGAATGTGAGCATGCTGAGGCTAAAACGAACATGTAGAGAAATTAATTATCGATACAAGTTGGTTTATCTTTTCTCCGGTTGCTAGTCGGAACTATGCCTATGGATTAAAACCCTCGTATTTAACCCAACATAAGAATCATGAACCTTCCGCCTACCATTTCTGTGATAAGAAGCAATTCATGTTCTAGCCATACAAAACCGATTCCACACTTGACTAATGACTTTCGGGTATATTTCTATCCACGAAGGTAAATCAATTCTCAATTTTCCCAAACTAAGTAAAATATCATATCCCTATTAATTCACAACTTTCCAATTTCGTGCTCTCTCAGTGAAATCAGACTTTTGAGATTTACATCAACGGTGCCAAACATTAGTGCAGTAAGAACAAGAATTAATAGAACAACCATGGAAGAAAAGATGAAAAAACGAAATGATCAACAATCACATTTCAATACAATTGTTCCTAACCTCAGCAAGAAGTGAAATTAGCCACTTTCAGTTGTGGATTAAACATGCGTTAAATGAGTGTAAATCATACAAACAATTGAAAGAAAGGAGAAAGAGTTAGAGAGAAACCCTAAGATTTTCGTCCTTAGCACTGTAACCCACGTTCTTGCTCCACCAAGTCGAATAATTAAAATGAACCTAAGTGTTCTATTTATCTTGGAGGGAATTTTTCCGGAATAACAAGCAGCGTGTCTGGATCACGGGCACTACCTCCGTGACACGGTGCAAACGTGAAAAGCTCTCTGGAATTTGGTTGTCTAGGTAATTATCCCCCAACGTGGCATGACATGTAGCAGCGGAACTACCCAATGTGACACGGTGCGAACGCGCACCTTCAACTGGAATGTCAGGATTCGAGGTAATTAGGTCAACAGGCCCTCTCTGGAAATCTTCGCCAATTAAATCTTCCGGACAGAATGCATCCGCGTCTGCCAGCGTGAAATGGCTCCATCGCGGAGCCTCTTCTTCTTGCTTCCTTGGCCAATTCCTTGCTCGCTCCCGAATCCATCTTCGATTCCTCCCAACATGCATCTTAGCTCCATAAAAAGTACGTTTTCCTGCAAAACAATGCTAATCATGTTGGTTAGTATAAATTCACACTTTCTTACAATTTACATGAGAATGTACAAACATTGTTGGATAAACAAAGAAACGACACATTTGGTATCACTTGGGCATATAAATATGCCCCGGATCACCCTACCCCACACTTAAAATCTTTTCGTCCTCGAACAGCCGTCTTACACCTCATGCAATTGACACCCCATCATGGCTACTTTAGCTCGACAATTCGAGCTACAGTTATACTGGGTGTTTACATAACAAAATCAATAAGAAAACATGCATAGTATCATCATTACAATGACATTTAACATATCCAGACTTCCTAGACTCAAGAGTCGACTCTTGTTGGCAAACTCATGCCAGAATTACTGACTAGATATCCGACACGAATTTCATTCTTTCGTCAAGCATGTGCCTCACATCACAAGAGAATTTCCCCCTCTTTTAAATCACATGAACTCTAAAGCATTTCATGCAGGGGCATGTACACACAATTTCACTCTCTCTCTCAAAAGAATTCACATGCATCGTGTCATGAACCATAGGCTTGCCTCTAGTGTATTACTCCACTAATATTAGGACGCGTGATGTAAGATCACGTAGGACTTAACGAGTTGTAATGTAGCTACGGGACTGAGTATGCCACTGGGCTAACCAATAATAGCAACTAGCATACTGCTTTTTTCAATACATCCCATCACATTCTGGGCATAATTTCTTCCTTCCTTCTCCCAATCTTGAAGTCTTTCTTTATTTTTTCCCCCACTTCTTTAAGCATGCGGACTGAACCTTAAAAGATTATTTATACATCTTTATTTTCTTTAAATCCGGCAAATGCACCTTTGATTTTTTTCTTACTTTCATCACTTTGCTTTTTCTTTTCTTGTCATAATTCTCACTCCTTGACACTATGGGAAAATTATTTTTTTCTTGAGCGCTTAAGACTTTTGGATCAGATTTACGGATAATGAAAAGAAGAGGGTTAAGCTTAGTTTACACCTTTCGACAAAAGAAAAAAAATAGACTAAAGGCTCAATGGGTAACTAGATTTGACATTAAAGGTGGTAGAAGAAAAAAAACTTTAGGCTAAACAAGAAACGCCTACATCCTTTCTACACTACACTTCCTTCATTTCATTTCGTACACACAACGAGGCAAGTTCTAGACATTTCCCAATAGCATGGAATAATCGAGAACCCTATACCTCAATGCACATGCTCAACTCAGACATATTCACAGATATTCAATCGGCTAATTACAAAGAATTCAACATTAAGCCTCAATCACACCGAATCGAATTTTATGGCCCGGTATCTCACATATGTACAAAATTGCATGCTTTCATACGAATCACTTTTGCATTCTAAACATCATGTACAACACGCAACAAGAATTTCGTAGCCATAGAGTAACTTAACACATGGGATACAACTAACAAACAAAAATTTAAAGACGAGAAGCTACTCCTACTCGACTACATTTTCCCTTAAGACGGTGCGTCATCCATCCATCATAGGGGAACGGTCACTATTTATGACTTCAGGTTTCAATGGGACTCTTCTCGGTAAAGAACCGAAAACAAACATCGAGAAACCCAATCATAAAATCAATTAATGAAAAATTTTGAAATATCGATGATTTCGATAAGGTATTTACACACTAGCTAACGGCATTCCATGACACAACAGCTTCAGCATGATATTTACAATACGAAACATAAACACAAAAACACAGGGTCACAAAATTAGTTTAAGCACAACAACAGAACATGAATATACATACAATTAAGACAAAAACAACACCACTAACTACTCCCACCTCACACTTAAAGCCGAACACTTTGTCCCGGTGTTCATACAGTCAACAAAAACACAAACAAGTGGGTGGTGAAACTCCCCTGATCAATCAAAGTATTCCACTTCTTGATGAGTGCCCATGCCTGTCTCCCGTGTCCGAATCTCCCCGTCGTCCTCCTCGACTCAACATCGGAATCCTCGTGGCGTGTTTCCTCATCGATGGGGACATCATAATCCAGGCTCCACAAAGAGTTGGGCCTGACATAGAGCCCTGAGCGTTTTTACCGAGAAAGGGTAGTCTAGGTCGAGCTGCCATAGCTGTCCTCCGTTGCCGGTCTCCTGCCTATGCTTGGTGGAGCATACGCATCCCGAACATGCGGGCCATGTACTTATCATCGAGCATGGCAACCAGCTGGTGTAAGCTGGCCCGTGAGTGGTGTCAGTGCCTTGGTCTTGTGACGTCGTGCCTCTCCCATCTATGGGATATAATCCAGGGCCTCTTCCTCAACATCAAGGCCCCCTCAGTAATGGTCGACAAACCGCCAAACTGTCTATCTGTGCCCTTGATGCAAACGGGCTCTGTTCATGGCGGATATGATCACCGCCCCAGCGCAGTGATCTCCAGCCCTTTCATCCGAGGGCATACACCAGGCATACGCGATCCCGGGTGACATCTATCATGCACCCCAGAATCGGGCAGGAACACACTATTTTCAGCCATGTTCTGGCTTCACACATTCATCTATTGAGTAGAGACGAGTATCGATGGTATCCCCTCTCCTTATGCACACTCCAGCGTGCTATCGAAGACGGGCTCACACAATGCGTATGATATCCGTGTAGTGGAGTAATATTCGGCTGCCGGAGTACATGGGCGTACGTAATTTACTGCTTTCGCCCCAATATAGCATTCGGAGTGATGAGGCTCAGAGTGACAATCGGCCCCTTATTTTGATGGTGTATTGCGGGTGGATTCAATTTACGCCAGAGAACTCCCGAATCAGAGTGATTGCACTCCTTGGCTCTTCAAGGAGATGAATCTCAACTACGGCGGTGTCAATCCAGGTGGACTATTTGAGGAACTCCTATGCTAATGGCTCCCCTGCAATGTGCTCCTCGGGGGAAGTACTTGTTCTCCTTGTGCTTTGTGTTCCATTTCTTCCTTCCTCCGTCACCCATCGGAGTTAGAGTATTGGAGGCGTTGGCCTTGGAGACCGGCGGGTGCTCTTGGATTTCTTGTTCCCAGCCTAAGCCTTTTCTTCCGGTGCCCGACGTGAATCGCCCCTTCCCTTTGTCTCTTGCCTGCCTCGACATCGTTCTATCAAATAGATCGGAGCCGGTCCCAGTAATCGAGTCAATTTTAGAATGAGCTTTGACTAAGGTTGGGTTAGGCTAGGTCACCCCACACTTAGTTAAGTCGGCCACAATTTCAGCATTACGGCAAGAACATATTTATTTTTAAATTACAAAAACAAAACAAAAATAAAAACAACAAACGACATGCCTTGTGCATTAGAAATTCGGCGGTACAACTTCATTTTGTACTACTCGGACTTCGTACGGCTAACCACGGTGTTACCATCGACCACACTTTTATACAAAGCACTTAGCAATGAAAAAGAAAAAACTAAAAACTATTCACCTACACAAACCTATGCAATCCACTCATTTCTTGCATACTATAATTTCACTCCCCAAAAATCCATCCGTCTTTTAGCATATTAACATAGAACTTCGACCAACTCATCTCACCCAGCATACACAAACCAACAAGAATTTCACAATTCAACTAGTTTTCTCCTTTTCATGTTCAAATTCAAGCCCTAGCTACCATTTTCAAAATTTGATCAAGCTTATGTATTTATCGGTCCATACAATCACAATGATATTTACGAACATTAATCAACAATAACTTGAATGAATTTAAGCTCAATTTCTACCTAGGGTAAGGTTTACCCACATCTCATGCTAAAATCAAAAATTCGACTAACTTTGGGGTAGAGTTAATGAACATACCTTGAATTGGATGACGGAAGAAAACTTGTGAAATTATGTACCTAGGTCCATGGCACTTTGAGGGAGAGGGAATTTTGGGAGGTTTGTCCACTGGAGGATGAAAATGAGAGAAAATGAGGTGAAATCGGGGTTAAAAGTGGGGGTTTCACGGGTTACCGGTGACCCGGTGTGACCCGACGCGAATAACACCTCCAGCGTGTCAAGGAGAGGGTAACGCGGAGCACCCCCCTCCATGACACGAACCATCAGCGAGCGTTCTGGAATTCTAAGTTCTAAATTTGCCTTCAACGTGTCACGGAGGGTCTTATAGGTGTCCTCCCCTCGTGACCTGCACGAACCCGCCAGCGATGAGCTCACTATTTGCCACTTTATTATTTTTTCTCTTATAGTTTTACTCCTTTGCGATTCTTTGCTTTTTTTCCTCCGATCAACCTGAGAAATTTATCTCACAACAAGGAAGGCTAGGTTGAATCGAGGTTTGGAAAACACACAAAATATTTATTTTTATATTGCAACAATTTTTTTCTTTTCTCTTTTTTCTTTTTTTCTTTTATACGTACATTCATAAAACAATAAATTCCTGGGTTGCCACCCGTGCGGCGCCTGGTTTACCTTAGCGGCTCCAACGTCATTTACGCTCATTTCGCCCTAGGGTGACGGACGTTTTCTCACGAACACGTCTCCACCTCTTGTCAAACACACATCGAGTTCGTCCCATTAACTCTCGCGGTTCGCGCCCAGGCAACATCGCTTGCCCAAGCACGTTGATGGCCGAGAGTTCATAAATTCTGTTAGGGAGCTTGGTGGCCTTGTACACATTGAACACCTCTACCTTGTCATGCGCCATAGTTAAGCGCCTGCGGCTACATCTAATAGCGTTTTCCCGGTCTCCAAGAAGGACTTCCCAAAATAAATGGGACTTAGTGCGGCTCGAAGTCGGCCTAGCGAAATCTACCGAGAGATCGAGGAGCCGACTTGCCGGCCGTCCTCCCACAATACCATCTGGTCATGCCAAGGAGCGATCTCAGTACGCAAGATCCTTGTTGGTCTAGGACTCCTAGCCTAACTTCTTGAATCTTAGAGGTCGGCATCAAGTTCAATGCTCGCTCCCAAATCACATAATCCGCGAGCTCGGATATACGCCCCACATTGCTGAATTGTAAAGCTGAGTCTTTGAGCTTTGTGGCAATCTGTTCTGTATCCATGAAGTGCACTCCTCTGTAAGAGCCACCGTGGCAGACTGGGATTCAACCTTCTTTTTTCGCCACGATGTCCTTAATGTACTTTGCGTACTTCGGCACTCCTGCAAAACATCGACAAGAGGTAAGGTGTGTATAGCTTGTTTAAGCACCTCCATGACCTTTTTGAAACACGCCTCCTCCTTGTGTTTCTTTAAACGGTGAGGGAACGGGGTGGATGTCTTCACGGTTCAGCATCCTTTTTCTTCCCCCTTTCAGCGCTTTGCTCCCTCCATTTACGCTTCTCCCGGTGAGGTGGTGTTTGGTTCCACCTCGCCCAAGATGCAAACCACTCCCGTGTAGTCACTGCATTCACCTGATTGGGGTTGGGGTCTGTGTTGCTGGGAATTCCTCCTCTAGGCACAATTGTTTTGGGCTCCGGCCAAATTGCCCAAGCTTTAGTACTCGAGCGCCTTGGTAGCTAAGCGGTTATTCTTCACATCGGTACGCCAATTTAACATAGTCAGCCTGCAATTGAGCTTGGTTAGCTATCATAGTCTTGAACATCTCCTCAATGCTGGGTGATGGTGGTTGAGGGAGGGCATTGTTTTTTACGTACTCAGTGATAGTTCTCTTTTGCCCTCCTTTATTCCTTTGCACCCCGGCTCGAACTCTGCCCCTAATAGTTGTTGCTACCCCAAGAAATTAGGGTGATTCCTCTAGTTAGAATTGTAGCTGTTACCATACTGCTGGTGATTATTCCTTTGGGCATTGCCGAAAAATTTCACCGAGTCAGGATTTGCTCCACAACACTCAGTGGAGTGTTTCATTACTCCGCACACTTCACACCAAATTTGCTGCCTTTGCATTCACTTTGGGGCTTGCGATTGATTCATGCTCATGTTACACTGAAGTGGGTGTTGAGGTTGTATTACGCAATGCAGCTATCTGTGCAGCGATAGCTGTAAAACCATCCACTTCTAAGACTCCAACTGCTTTCCTTGCTCCTCCTTCCAGAGTCCGCATTCCACTCCAGTTTGCGAAATACGATTCAACAAAGTATACGGCCATCATAAGTCTTTTCTAACACTTGTCTTTTACAGAATTGCTCATAAGACCAAGAATTTCTCATAACAGTAGTATAGATCTAAGTGGATATGACCAAGGCATAAGGAAGTGGAAGTACTCTGCTAGTACAATGTTTACTAAGACAAGGAAATCGGTAGATTCCCTATGAAGATCTAGAGGCCCCGATCGCCTAAGAGTAAGTCCGTTAAGCTGCGACTCTCAGTTGTTCATGTAGAATAACAGCGGTTAGTTGTCCACAACTCCACAGTTATGTATGACTACAGATGCCCGAATGGACATTTAGAGCATTGTTGGACTACTTGACATTCAGGTCATTCAACTTGATTGTCGATTATTCTGATTATTCATCAGTTTATTACTGATCATGATTACTATCGGGATCCTACGATAAGATAAGTGCACATGGTGTGCAGGCACTAATACAAATTATTCCATGCAGTGAGTACTATTAGCATGCGGCCCCTAGAAGGCCAGATAGCTCTAGCCATAAAGATGGTGCTTGTCGAACATAGTTATAATAAACAGTATGATCATCGGTTACATGCCAACTTCTCTAAATGTGAATTTTGGAAGCATTTAGTAATATGGATCACATCGTGTCGTAGGCTTGTGTAGGTAGAAACAAAGGAAATAAAAACGCCGAGTGAATATGGACAGAACTACCACTCCGGGCCGAGTTACACGTAGTTTTCTGGGGTTGGCAGGGTACTACATAAGATTTGTGGAAGGATTTTCCACCATAGAAGCTTCTCCCGATAAACGACACGAAGGTAGCAAAATTTTTGTAGGCGGGCATGAGAGCGAGCTTCTAGGAGTTGAATGATGCATTAGTGTCACCGGTTAGAGTTGTTGAAAGACTATGACGTGAATGTTCTATATCACCGGGGGAAGGTTCAACGTACTAGCAGATACCTCGGCCGTAAAATCGTAGAGTTTAGCATACTTGCAACCCGAAGCGGCGGGAATTGGCCCGAGTTGCATCGGCTAGCCAGTCTAGACGTTCATGTAGAAACGGGGACAACGGGCGGTAATCCAGAACATCGCAGTGTCTTCTTTAGTTGTGGAAGTAAAACTGACAGTACAAAGATCCTGCTTTGGTTCGGCATAGAAACAAGGCCGGAGTGGGAAGAGATGGCAGTTTTGAGATAACCAATGATGATGGAGTGTGGAGATATAAAGATCTCCTTTGTGTTTCAGGGGTTGCGGTCTTCGCCAGCGGTTTATGGGCAGGGTACATTACACCCTCTATTCTCTCCATCGGGCGTGAAGAAAATGTACCACAATATCAAAGAAATCTATTGATGGCGGTATGAAGAGGGAAACTGGCAGAATTAGTAGCCTAGTATCCTAACGGCCAACAAATAAAAAATTGGACACCGAAGCCAGGAGGAGCTGACTCGAGACATAGATGTGCCTCTTTGAAGATGGGAAAGCGTAAATATGGATTTTGTAGAAGGATTACCCATGGACATAGAAATGTCTCGATTTGGGTAATTGTTGAAAGAGCGGCAAAATCGGCCCATTTTACGTACAAGTAAGGGCCACTTTCTCCGCCGAAGATTATGTTGAGTTGTATATCAGAGAAATAGTCAGATTGCACGATGTTACACTATCCATTATCTCGACGGAGGGTGCAGTTTACAGATAAATTTTGGCAATCATTTAGAGAGGCCTGGGAACTGATTTATGCGAGCACAACATTCCACCCTCAGACAGGATGGGCGGGCGAACGCACTATTCAAACGCTTGAGGATATGTTGCGGGCGTGTGTTCTAGATGTTGGAGGTAGTTGGGATGAGCACCTACCACTTATTGAGTTTCTTATACCAATAGCTATCATTCAGCTATCCGGATAAGGCGCCTTACGAGGCATTGTATGGGCGGAAATGCAGTCGCCCCGGTTGGTTGGTTTGAGGTAGGAGAAACAGCATGGATTGGGCCAGATATTATTCGTTAGTAAGAAGAAAAAGTAAAGCTTATCAGAGAATGTTTACTGACTGCTCAGGAGAGCCAAATCCAGAAATCATATCGCGGCGTGCGGCACGAAACTTACAATTTGACATGGGGGATTGGGTGTTCTTTAAGTTTCACCAATGAATGGTGTGATGAGATTCGGAAAGAAAGGCAAGCAACCCAAGGTTTATTTGGGCCTTATCAGATCCACTGAAGAATAGGCCGAGTGGCATACGAGTTCAACTTGCCTCCAGAGTTAGAGTATGTTCATCTAGTTTTCCATGTGTCTATGATGAGGAAGTAAATAGGAACCCCTCGGTGGTCGATTCGAGGATGTCGGGGTTACGGAAGAGCTGGCTTATGAAGAGTTCCAGTAGCAATTCTAGACAGGCAGATTCGCAAGGTTGAGAACTAAATATATTGCTTTTGTCAAGTATTATGGCGTAGCAGGAATCGAGAGGAGATGACTTGGGAGCCAGAGGAAGATATGAAAGTCGAGATATCCTCAAGCTGTTCAGACTTAATCGACGAGTACGTTAGTATTGTTGTTTTATGAATTGCCTTATATTATGTGAATAAATGAAATAGTTGGCTTTTGTGATTAATCTAGTGTTGCATGGAGTACCTGTATTGGACTTTTCTGCGTTTAAAGATTTTTGAGATAGTCCATATTATAGAGGCTTCTGTAGAAATTTTTTATAGAATAAGTCAAGGAAGTTGGAAATTCTTGTAAGTAGAAGTTTTGTCGGATAAAACTATTCTTAGAGGGAGGAGGATGTTACACCCCCGTAATTCTTAACATTTGGTGGCCTATTTGTATGTTGGTTAAGAGTTTTTAAAATGCCATACATGCTAGAAAAGGCAGAGGGAAGAGCCGGACAAGCGCCGCATCGGACAATTACAAGAGGAGGCCGGGCAGACCCCTGCTTGGCGATAACCCAGCGTGCCCGCGAGGAGGAAGCCCCTCTGCGATGGTCAACGTGCCACAGAGGGGTTGTCCAGGCTTAACTATATAAATACCATGTTTTCAAATTCATTTCTCCACTTTTAATTTCGAGAAACGAGAAGGAAGCGCAGAGAGGAGAAAGGGTTTCTTTAAATTTCTTCCGTTTACACCGCTAAACGTACGTCCAAACTTCGAATAAATCTTGGTAAAGTGAGTATTAAGGCTGCTTGAGGGGGAGCATTCCTACGGAGTTGGTTTCGTGGGGGTGACTAGCGAACCATTGTCCTACCGAGGTAAGGTAAGTGGAACTGCTCCAAATTGAACAATATACTTCTAGCCCTAAAGTGAGCATTTCTCCCTTACTTGGACATGCGAAATAGCGAGTTTTCGGGTTTACCTTTCAAATATGTCAAAGTGTGGGCTATATATATATTCAATCTAGTATTTTCTTCGAGAATATTGATAAATTTAGTTCTAATTACTATGAATGTGAATGAAACTGGAAGAAATAGCTGAATTTTGGTCGAGTTATGCTAGTTAGCCCAGGAAGCGACAATGAGGTATGTGAGGAAGCTAGTTTCTTCGACACGTTAATGGTCTAGTTTAGTAAATAGAATAAATCCTAGAAGGAAGTTCAAAGCGATGTGTATGTTTGTATTACTATGCCATAATTCGAATAAAAGTAGGTAAATTAGTATTAAACAACGAGATATTATTCCGGACTCACTATCGATTCAGTTTAATTCAGCAAAAGAGAAATTCAGGAATAGAATATCAAAACATGAGCCGGTTATAAGATTTATTTTACATGTGATTATTGTTGTATGTTGAGACTTGTTTGTGATATATGGGCACCCTTAGAGATTCCTCGCCGCCCCAGGGTTAATAGTTGTGTCGACTCGCCCACTAGAGGGTGAGGATAAAATACTCAAGGAGTTGCATGCTGTCCACGGTAGGACGAAGATGGGATGCAGCATTCCCCATGGCAGGTTGATCGGCATTATAGCATACCACAGCCGGCGCTTGCGCCGAGCCTGGTCTGATTATAGATACGAGATCTCAAATTACGAGATACGAGAATCCTCCGGACTCGAATCTGATTATAGTCGGGGGCCCACAGGCCCAAGTTACATGCCGGGGGCTAGGTGGATGCTCGTAGCTATTAGGAGGGTGGAGTAGTTTATTTTTAGATGGTTTGACTTTCGGGATAAGGGGTCTATAGATTGCGTGTTGATTAGGAACCTTCCGATTTATCGGGGATGGTATAGGTTATTGTATTCTATATATATATATATATATATATATATATATATATATATGTTACTTATTAAGTTGATAAATAGCGGGGGCGCTAGCGGCGGTATGATTCTTATCTTCTTTCGGTACAGTTACTTCGATCTGATTTCTTCTATTCAGAGACAGTTTTAGCTATCCTCTATTATCTCAGTAACCACCCAGTTTACTATTTATCTTGATTATGTTCGAGTTTTGCTTTTTGCATACTCGGTACCGGTTATGCGCGCCCGGCAGGAAGTATTGCATTACTGCTGCGGTACTCATAGAAGGATCCGATCCCTCGTAATTCTAGCAAGCACATAGAGTCATCGGCTCAGGTCATCGAAGCTAGACAGCTAGAGGTTTATTCTTTTTCTTTTGTTGTACAATATGGCTAGGTCGGGGGCCTGTCCCAAACATCTTATCGGTATTCTTAGAGACTTGCAGATTGTATATTCCTGTTGTTAAGTTTGTACGGTCGTGTGAGGCCATGTGTATGTTTTAGTTGTTTGATGTATGGCTAGTGTGGGGCCTTTTGATTGTAGTGGTAACCTTGTCGGTCACGTAGCGGTTTGGCACCTGTTTTCTTGATTCGAGAGGTAACAAGACAGCATGGTGGCCTTGTCGGCCGCATAGGTTCCTTCATACTCTTGTTGTTTTGGTAAGCTGTTGCTTCCTTACAATTGGCCTATCCGCCTAGTGGCCGGAGGCTGTATTTCTGATCGTTATATAGCCCGTTTGTTCCATGAACTCAGAGTTAGAGCCAGCCTAGCACCAGAAGTGCCTAGGCTCTATAGTCCAGCAGTCTAGGTCTTAGTAGGGCACCAGGTGCCAGTCATGCCTCCAAGGCGGGCGTGACAATTACGGATGGTTTGTAGAAGGAATTTCACCATTATGGTAGCCTTGACCAAGTTAACTTAGCTTAGCTAAGTACACTTGGGTTGAAGCATGTGAACAGATCTTCCAGGGTGAAGAACATATTAACGTCAATGCCAGTACTAGCTTTGCTGGAAGGGTAAGAGGGTCATGCGGTGTCTTGTGATGCTTCGAGGCCTCGGGTTATGGTTTATTCTACGTCTGACATGGTAAGGTAATTGCTTATGCTTCAAGACAGTTGAGGAAGGATGAGAAAAAGACTGCCCCACCCACGATCTGGAATTGGCTGTTGTAATTCATTCCTTGAAAATATGGAGGCACTATACGTATGGTGTCCACATAGATATTTCACATAGATATTTTTACTGATCATAAGAGCCTCCAGTACATTTTCACTCAGAAAGAGTTGAATATACGACAGCGTCGCTAGACAGAATTGCTAAAAGATTACGACGTGAATATTTTATATCATCTAGGAAAGGCCAACATTGTAGAAGATGTCCTCATCCGCAAATCCATGGGATGTTTGTCACATTTGAGGCCCGAACAGGGAGAGTTAGCCCGAGAATTACATCAGCTAGCTAGCTTAGCCGTTCAAATAGTGGACTTGGTAGATGGGGGAGTAGTGATCTAGAATACTGCAGTATCATCCTTGGTGGTAGAAGTAAAAGAACGACAGTATGAAGATCCTAACTTGGTTCAGCTCAGAGATAAAGTTCAGCGAGGGGAAGTATCAGTTTTCGAGGTAATCCTAGACGGGGTCTTGAGATATAGGGGTTTCCTCCGTGTTTTAGATGTGGAAGGACTTTGCCAGCAGATCATGGAAGAGTTACATTGTTCTCGATATTCTCTTCACCCAGGGTTAACAAGGATGTATCATGACATAAAAGAAATTTACTAGTGGCCGGGAATGAAGAAGGAGGTAGCAGAATTTGTAGCACAATGTCCTAATTGAAGCAACTGAAGGCGCAACATAAAAAGTATGGTGGATTGACACAGGAAATAGTAGTGCCAATGTGGAAATGGGAAGCAATCAATATGGATTTTGTGATCGAATTACCCTGTACCAGTCGTAGATTTGATTCCATCTAGGTGATTGTCGACAGATTGACGAAGTCAGCTAATTTTCTTCCAGTTAGGACCACCTTATCAGCTGGGGACTATGTTGAATTATATATTAGGGAAGTAGTTCGATTGCATGGTGTTCCAGTGTCTATTATTTCTAACAGAGGAGCGCAGTTTACAGCTAATTTTTGGCAGTCTATTCAGAAGGGCCTAGGGACACAAGTTAACCTGAGTACAGCCTTCCATCCTCAAACAGACGGACAGGCAGAACGTACCATCCAAACACTCAAGTATATGTTACAGGCGTTGATGTGCTGTGGATTTACAACACTATCGATGCTCAAAACTAAGAAAATAGAATGGACTTAGGTGTGTTTATGCGGATATAAGGCACTTTTCCTTTAGTTGTAGGATGAATTAGTGTTGAATTTGAAAATTGCAAAAGAAAGACTGAAAGATGCAAAATATGCTCAGATTGCAGACCACAGTATGAGCCGTAGGAAGGACCTATGAGTCGTACTGATGGTCGTGAGAAGCTGCAGAAGGCTAAGTTGAAAATATGCAATGTACGAGTCTCAGTATGAGTCATACCAAACTGGTACGAGTCGTGGTGATTAAATCGTGACAAGATCCAGAAAATTTGCATAAGGTGCTTACTCTTGCTACGGGAAGACAGTACGACCCGTGGGTAGAAGGTACAAGTCGTACTATGACGGTTGTGATGAACTTCAGAAGAATTCCAAAATTTCAGAATCAAACCACGAGAGCTCAGTATGAGTCGTATGATGGAGGTACGAATTGTACCAGGATCCAACACTTAGTAATATTCAGCCAATAATGCGAGGTACGACAGGAAGCTATGGGTCGTAGGAAGCTACTACGGATCATGACATGGCCCGTGATGACTGCAGCACTAGATATTGAAATTCATCAAGTTAGCCTAGGAAAAGGATTCTTGTGTTTGTATAAATACGTTAGGTTTTATTTTTCTATAGACAGTCATAGACGCGTAAGAAATAAAAGAAAAGACAAGGAGACAAGATATTTGTGAGGGGAATTGAGTTGATTCAACTTGTGATCAACCTTTTCTTGAATTTGTCTTTTTCTTTCAACTTGTTCTTCATGATTTTGCTGAATAATTAAAGGAAGTGTTTTTCTCATTCATTCATGTAAGTATTGATTTATGTACTCAACCATGAATACAATTAAAAACCTTACAACTATGAGAGGCTAAAACCTCCATAGCTAGATTTGTGGGAACCATGGTGGATTAACAAGGTAGGGTTATACAAAGTGATCTTAAAACCAATACAAATACTTATATTGTATTCTCTTAATGCTTAAACATTTTTTAACGGTGCGCAATTTTAGGAAGTTCCTGAATTCTTTACTTGCTTCGGTCGAAGAGGTAGAGATTAGGAAAAGAGAATTACAACATACCCTTGATCTTTATGATCATTATATTAACTTGACCAGTGGTCACAGGATAGTTAAATATGGAACTTAGTGATAACAGATATATTGAAACTGCTCATGAGACTTTTTTGAGTGATTGAGTATAATCATTCAATAGGGAATGGTTAGTCGTGTGAATGAACCTAAGTTATCAGTTCTATAAGTAAGTATTGCTGATAATCACGAGTGTATACGCAAAGCAGTTATGAACCCATGGGCAACACAAACCCTAGTTATTCTTTAATATTGAGTCAACAATAGAATTTTGATACTTGTTTTTATTATTGATTTCTTTTAGAATCCCCCTATTTTGAAGTAACTACCTCACAAGTTCAATTACCAGCTATAATCGAGTTCTCTCTATTACCTATGGGATCGACCCCAACCTCTAGTTGTATTCTTTAATGCAATGTCCGCCTTCTAACTTTAGTAAGAGGTGTGATTTGAGCATTATCAAAAAGTGGCGTCCGATGGCATCTTCTCTTATGATCTTTCTAGTTAGCACGTAGTGGGAATAGTCCCTCATCGACACGGGAAGAGAGCTTCAAGCAAAAAGGGCTTGTGCAAGCAAGTGACGGGGAATACGGCTAAAACTAGTTTATTATCTTGTAATTAAATTTTTGGTAAGTTATTTCATTAATTACATTTATTTTTTTTATACCCACAGGCTGTTCTTCGGTGAATTCCAAGGACTCGGAGTAGAGGAGATCCCCTTATTCCACTAAATCCATAAACTGAAAGAGCACTGCATAGAATAGAAAACAATAAGCAAAGAGAAGCCCACATAGCTGAAGAAGCTAGGCAAGCCGAGCTAGCTAGGCAAGCCGAGCTAGCTCGGCAAGCTGCACTATTGCATGCGGAAGATGAAAAAGATGAAGTGGTAAATACTGGTCGACAAGGGAGGGGCAACAGAGCTCATAGATTTGTCCCTCATTTCATTAATGATGGTGACGACCCGGACATTGATGAAGTCAAGTCGATTGGAGCAATTGTGCCACCACCACTGCCCGCTGGGGCCAAGTTCAACATTACAAGCACCATGATTCAGTTGCTAAATATGAAAGGGGTGTTTAGTGGTCATGTAGAGGATGGCGCCAACCTACACTTGAGGAACTTCGTAGGAATATGTGAGGCATACAGGTTGCTCGGTGTAATCCAGGATGCAATAAGACTCAGACTCTTCCCTTTTTCTCTATTAGGGGAAGCTACTTTATGGTTATCGGAGTTGCCGAATAACTCCATACATACCTTTTTCAATTTATCTAGTGAACTTAGGCTTCAAGTGCGTACCACCAACTAGAGGAAGCTTAAACAGGTCTTTTTGGAAAGATTCTTTCCCCCATCCACGATGTTGCAGCTAAAAGTTGAGATCTATAATTTTCGACAGATTAAAACTCATGCACTTCATGAAACTTGGTTGAGATTCAAAAAGAAGTTGACTAAGTGCCCCAACCACAAAATCCCAAATGATAGTTTGTCGGAAATTTTTTACAGGTCTCTGAACAATAGCACCAAGGCTGTAGCTGACACAGTAGCTGGAGGAGTATTTATGAGTCTCACCTGGGAGCAAGCTGCCACCATTCTTGACAGGGCGACTAAGACAAACTGGGCCAGGCATGCGATGGAGGCTGATGTAGTGGCAGGCGCATAGGTTCTTGGTTTGACTGCAGACCAACGAAGAAAAGAAGAAGAGCGCAACCAGGAGTTTGATCATATCCGCACATCTTTGGACTTTCTGACAAAGCATTTTATGGGAGCCGGAGCCAAACAAGTCAATGTAGTGGGTACTCAAGGAAGGGAGCAAGGAGCTGATCACTCTGATTCTAAGGAGGAGGCAAACTTCTTGGATAGCAAGATGGATGGTTTTCAAACAAATGCCCAAGCATCTGGAAAAGACAATTGGTGTCATGGCTCAAGAAATCAATGTCGGAACCAGTATGGAGACAACTACAACAGAAAGGGGTTCAGAGACAGGAGCTGATGTCGTGAGCGCGAAAGAGATTGGAGGCAAAATTATGGATATTGCAATGACCGGGTGGGATTCTATGTGCCTCCCAATGCATGAGAAGGGTAGTCTGGGCAATCAAAGCTGGAGAGCATGATTGATGAGATGTTGAAGAAGGTGAGGTCCACAGATGATCAGCTGAAGGAGATCTGAGGAGACTTTTCAAGAGTGGGTCAAAAGGTGGAATCTCATGCCACCGCCATCAAGCAAATTGAGCACCAATTTGGGCAATTGTCAGCATCAGTGAACCCTAGACAGAAGGGTACACTACCCAACAACACCATTCAAAATTTGCAAAATGATGCACATTGTATGGCGTTGATGACTAGGAGTGGTAAAACCACAGTTAACCCCCCGTTTCCATTTCAAGTTGAATGGAAAAAAGAGATCATTATGGAGGATGATGATACAAGTGCTGAGAAAGAGATTGGTGAGTTGCAAGAGGCCTCGAGATGTGAGAAGGAACCTGACATGGATCAAGGGAAAACACAAGTACAAAAAGCTATCCCACGACCACCACCACCATTCCCCAAAAGGATGAAGAAGAAGGTGGAGCATTGTAAGTTCCAGAAATTCCTTTCAATGCTTAAGCAACTGTCTGTGAACATACCATTGGTTGAACCATTGGAGTAGATGCCAGGATATGAAAAGTTTATGAAGGACTTGGTGAGAAAGAAGAGATTTGTGAGCAATGAACCTGTTGACAATGTGCATCACTACAATGCCATAGCTACAAGGATCTTAGCACAAAAAAGGAGGACCCAGGTGCCTTCACTATACCATGTATGAATGAAAATGTCGAGTTCGCAAGGGCACTTTGTGATCTGGGAGCTAGCATTAATTTGATGCCCTTAAATGTAATCAAGAAATTAGGATTGGGAGCCCCCACACCGACCAACATGCGGCTACTGATGGCCGACAGAACAGTTAAGAAGTCTAGGCATCCTGATCAATGTGTTGGTCAAGGTAGATAAATTTATATTCCCAGCAAACTTCTTGATTTTGGATTGCGAGGTTGATTATGAGGTCCCCATCATTTTAGGGAGACCACTCCTTGCAACCAGAAGAGCTCTAGTAGATGTGGAAGCTGGCCTGTTGATGTGTAGGCTGAATAAAGAAGAGGTAGTATTTAACATCTGCAAGACAATGAAGCAACCTAATGAATTTAGTGTGATATCAGCATTGGAGGATGAGTATGAATCACTTAATGAATTCTAAGTAGTCAAGAGATTTGCATCGTGCCGCGATGTTAAATCAGGTGTTTTTTGGGAGGCAACCCATGTGGTAGATTGGTGAAGTCTGAGTAACCATGCTACCTACATCGTGCCGTGATGTTAAATCAAGCTCTTCTTGGGAGGAAACCCAAGTTATTGAACTAATGTGTGCTCAGTGTGCAGGGAAAATTAAAAACAGGAGGCTGAAACATCAGCTGCTATGGCTCTCAGTACGACCCATGATGAGATCCTACGAGCCGTAGAAGTAGTTGTGGTGCGGTTCAGAAAAAATAATCCCAAGCTCTTACCTACGATTCACCCAATGGACAGTACCTTGATGGTACGAGTTGTAGGATGTAATCGCTAGTCGCTAGGTAAGTTTACGTTAACAGGTTGCATACGAGTCAAGGAGACGAGCCGTAGGTTCTTCCTACGACTCGTGGGACGAGTGGTGATGGGTTAAAACTAGCATTAATACCTGACTCAGCGCAAATTATTTTAAATTTTCCCTTATCTATTTAAACCCACTGAACCCTTTCTCCCACGCTCAAGCATTCAAACACACGAATTAACCTCACTTTCCCCAACCCGTAACTCAATAACACTGAAAGAATAAAGAAAAATTCTTGCTCGACTCAAGATCTGAAAACCCCACACTGTCATTTACCATTGATGAAGCATCAATCAAGTAAGCGTGTTGTGTTAAACATTGTTGAGAGTCACATATTGAGATTTTAGGTGCCAACACCCCTGTGAATCAGTACTAGGCTTGAAGATTTGATTTTGTAAATAGATAATGATTAGGGTGTTGTTACTGTGCTTCTTTGACTAAAAGGATGCTAGATTCTAGATGAATTGAGGTTTTGAAAATTAATGAGTTATGGGTAGTAGGTTAAAATGGGGAGGATTGGGATTGGGTTAAACTGAGTCATTGATGTGCTAGACTTGGGGGGAAATCTTAGTACCCCAAAAAAATTGAAAAAGAATCCTTGCAAATTGAGAAAAGAAAATTTAAAGTGGTATGAAGCACAGTACGGAACATAGGTTGCAACTATGAGTCGTACTGGGCACTTGTGCCACCAAACTGAACATAGTCGCATGAAAATCTCCTTCTTACGACTCATAGAATCGACCTACAGGTCGTACCACGAGTCGTGGAAAAATTTAGAAAATAGTAATGTCAGGATTCATCAGATGACTCGTAGTATGGATCATATCTTTATGGTACGAGTCGTACTAACAAATGTTGCAATTATGGGACTTCTTACGAGTCGTATCTCCATGGTACGACCCTTAGTGAGTTCCCTTGATGAAATTTAGAATATCTCCTTTCTAATTCTTCTTTTTCAAAAATGGAATGCTAACTTCATTCTCTAAAGGTACTATGACATATAAACGCAGGGCAAACAAAATAAAAGCCCAAAGGAGACTAATTAATGAACCAACTGACTCGGAGTATGACAAGGCAGGAGACTCACCTACTGGTTCAATTGAGGAGTATCAAGTAGACACCTCATACACCGATGGAACAAGAACCACTAGGGCGAGAGAAAATGCTCAAGATGAAGCAACCACTGCCTTATGCGCTCAAGCTCCCCAGTCTGAAGAGGGAGTTAGAGAGGAACAACAAGAATCAGAGAGAGACTCCAATGCTGAAGAAGGGTCAGGGGAGAGCTAGAGTGAAGAAGAAAGCGGTAGTGATGAGTCAGAGGAAGAGGCTCATGTTGATGCACAAGAGTAGACCACACCCAGAGCAAACTGTACAATCCAATGGAGAGTGCTGGGAGCCAAAGAAATCTATGAACAAGGCATCTCCCTCACCGATAGAAATAAGCCACGGAGGATCATTCAAGAAGAACCGCGGATCCTCACAAACACATTGAATGAAGTTGAGGAGATGAAGCGGATTTTTAGCTTCTACGATTTTGAGTGGATGGCCAAGACTCCAACACAGTACACATAAGAGATAGTTCGGGAGTTTTAGGACAACTACTTGGATACCATGGGGTGAAGGCAAAAGAGGGACAAAAGATAAAAGACTAGCCTCGTCTGGAGAGTGTCATGGTCTGAGGTCGAGAATTTGATATATCCGAGTGGACCATTGCTCGATTATTGTACGGCCCATAGTTTGTGCCTACCAGGATGATGCCAGAGTATGATTACAGGGTGGAGGAAATGAAGCAGATTAGATCCCTTGGTATGCTGGAGTGACAGAGGCAGCTACAATGGCTAGCAGGGGTGATTTCTAAGAACAAAGATGAAGATGAATGGTATAGGTGGAAATCAGATGACCAAGAATTCACTTAACATCATTGAAAAAGCCTGTTGGACACTAGTGCACAATCAGTTAGCACCTACAGTCAACAAAAACACACTGGGTGTTAATAGAACTGCTTTGGTTACATGCCTCATGTCTCGCTACCCCATCAACATTCTGAGGATCATAGTGGATGAGATACGAGACCGGGTAGTAGGAGTAAGTACTACATTCCCATTCCCGAGTCTTGTTTTCAGATTATATATGGAGGCAAGAGATCCACGGGGTGACAAGCGGTTGATTGGAGTCCAAAGGATTGTTGATATAGGCCTTATCAGGGATGAAATGAACCCACTAAGAGATCAAAAATTCCCACAGCTATTCCAGCAGCCCATCCAGCAAGGGACGCACAGGTGAATGACCCCTCTACACAGGAGCAAAGAGAGACACTGACTACAGACATCATTCATTCAGAGTCAGCTCCCAGCACCTCAGCTACACCACTTCCCAGAATGTAGGCCCAGACACCGGCAGGATATACTTTACTACCACCAGAATTCCTCCAAAAGCTAGCCAAAATATTTGACCATGGCGGAGCATAAGATTCAGGCCATGATGGATAATGTAAAACCATGGGTCAAGTCATAAATATAGGAAAGAACTCATGCTCTGCATGCTCGCCTAGATAGTTTTGAGAGCAAATTCAATGAAAGAATTGAAGAGAAGACCGATACCAGCAGTCTCCGTGCGGAGTTGGGGGCTCTTCGAAGCCAAGTAGTTGAGTTGTCATCACGACAACAACCAGTTTTAGCAGCCCCCACTATTCCAAACCTAGATCCTGAACTTGATGAGGATATTGATTTGGTGGCATATTGGGTGTCGACCACAGCTGGTGATAAAGGAAAGGAAAGAAAAGTGTTGCTGACGATGCTAGTGAGGAGAGTTTGAGAAAAAAAAAGGAGAGAAAAGAGCGCAAGCGGGATAGAGAAGAGAGAATGCGGTCTCATGACACACATATGACTGAGCTGCATGAGAGAGTTAGAGGAGAAGGCAGCTCCACCATACCTCAGCCCGAGCTTGCCCATGGCCATGACCCTTTGGGAGAGCCACATTCAGCCCCGACAATTTCAGAGGCCATCAAAGTGGCCACAACTACAGGGGGGACCACTCCCCCTATTGGCACACAATTGAGCATGCCGGCCACTGTTAGCGCCACTATTACAATAGAGGTACCACCTCCGTGAGATGATAGGAGCGCCTAGTGTGCCACGGGTATGTTCTCTTCCTCATGTTCTTCTAGATGATGCTTCAGGGATGAAGCTAACTTTTCAAAAAGGGGAGGGGGTGTACTTGTGATTTTTGGGATTCTTGGTTCGTCTGAGGGTTTTTCTTGTCATGTTTCTTTTCCCTCAAACATGCTATCTAGTAGAACCGACAAGTGTAGGATTTTTATTTTTTTAGTTTGTGATTTTTTTTCAGTTAGAAAGTAGCTTAGGAGTACTCAGCCAATAAAAATGCACTAGTTTTTGTTTTTGGAAAGAAGTGACCCTATTTAAATTTTTTTTAATGCATTAGCTATGTATTTGTGACAACATGCATGATTGTTGTAGATCTTTTTATTTCATTTATTTTTTGAACATGAGTATTTTCGTTAAGCCATGTATAAACCATACAAGTGAGGTGACAATAGTTCATGCACCATGTGTGAGGGATGTGTAGTAGTCAGTTTTGTATTGTGTTAAAGATCTTGAACTTGCCTTGTTGGTCTTTGCATAGACTAAGGATGGTTGATTAGGATATGATCATAGGACATTTTTTGTTTATCTCACATTTAGCCTACATTACCCTGCAAAAAAGTTGCATGAATCCCTTGATCCCAAGTTTGATCCCTAGTAGACCATGATTTCTTTTATTTACCGATTAACCGTATCCATTTTTTTGTAATGAAACTATTTTTTCCCTGGTCCTTCCTTGGATATTGTGTACCTCAACATAAGCAAAATTCTTAAGTTGAGGGTGGCTAGAGTAGGAGCGTGTAAAAGGTGGGAACGGAAGAAAGGAAAAGAAAAGAAAAGAAAGAGTAATGGTGAAGAATGAAGTGTGGTGAGATGATGAAAAAAAGAGATAAAAAATGCTAAAAAAATTTGAAAAAGAAACCCAAATAAAATCTGAAAATGCTGAAAAAAAAACTTGAAAACTCGCCACACTCATGAAAATGTGTATAAAAAGGAGAGAAAGGTAAGAAAAGGGAATGAAAGAATAAAAGGGTGAAATAGGTGAATGGTGTAACTAATGTATGTAGTACCATGTAATGAATAGTCACTTATAAAATCTTTCATCCTTACCATGTCCAGCCCTGAGCCTACAGTACAAGCCATATGAAGTCCTATAGTGATCCTAAGCTGACCAGCTGATAAACCAAAGCAGAGAAAATAAGGGCAAGCCTATGGTATTTGATACATAATACTTGTAACTTCTTTGTGCGAGTGAGTGCCTTACTTGTTTAGTCCCTTATTATATTTGACATCTCATATCCGAGTGGGGCCTTCATTTTTGTGAGGGTACATGGATTATATTTGCTTTTACCATTGTTCTCTGTGGAAAACATTAGTGTTGACTGTATTGCCTGTTGATAGATGAATGAAATGTTTTGATCCCTGTTTATGATGTATTTAGGTTGCTTGTAATACATTAGCTGATGTTGTTCCATGAGAAAGGGTCAATGGAGTTTGTATAGAAAGTGCAAGTTTGTTTGAGTATTGGCTATAGTATCTTAAGTTTATTTTCTAGTTGAGCGTCGTGTTTTAGTTTTTCTTTTCTTTGCCTGAAGACATGCAAATTCTTAAGTTGAGGGTGTTGATGTTTTGTGGATTTACAGCACTATGTATGCTCAAAACTAAGAAAATAGCATGGACTTAGGTGTGTTTATGTGGATATAAGGCACTTTTCCTTTGGTTGCAGGACGAATTTGTGTTGAATTTTTCTGAAAATATCAAAAGAAAGCCCGAAAGATGACAAATTTGCTCAGATTGCAGACCACAGTACGAGCTGTAGGAAGGACCTATGAGTCATACTGATGGTCGTGAGAAGCTACAGAAGGCTCAGTTGAAAAGATGCAATGTACGAGTCTCAATATGAGTCGTACCAAGCTGGAACAACCTATGGTGATGAAATCGTGACAAGATCCAGAAAATTGCATAAGGTGTTGATTCCTGCTACGGAAAGATAGTACGACCAGTGGGAACAAGGTACGAGTCGTATCATGACGGTCGTGATGAACTTCAGAAGAGTTCCAAAATATTAGAATCAAACCAGGGGAGCTCAGTATGATAGAGGTACGAATCAAACCAGGATCCAACACTTAGCAAAATTAAGCGAACAATGCAAGGTACGATAGGATGCTACGGGTTGTACAAAGCTACTACAGATCATGACGACTGCGGCACCAGATATGGTAATTTATCCAGTTAACCTAGAAAAAGGATTCTTGTGTCTGTATAAATACATTATGTTTTATTTTTCTGTAGACAATCATAGACACATAAGAAATACATGAAAAGACACGAAGAGAAGAGATTTGTGAGGGGAATTGAGTTGATTCAACTTGTGATCAACCTTTTCTTGAATTTGTCTTGTTCTTGCTACTTGTTCTTCAAGATTTTGCTGAGTAACTAAAGGAAGTATTTTTCTCATTCATTCTTGCAAGTATTGATTTATGTCCTCAATCATGAATACAATTAACAACCTTACAACTATGAGAGGCTAAATCTCCATAGCTAGGGTTGTGGGAACCATGGTGGATTAACAAGCTAGGGTTACGCAAAGTGATCTTAAAACCAATACAAATACTTTTATTTTATTCTCTTCTTGCTTAAACGTTTCTTAACGATGCGCAATGTTAAGAAGTTCTTGATTTTTTCCCTATCTTTTATCAAAGAGGTAGAGATTAGAAAAAGAGAATTACAATAGAGCCTTGTTCTTGATGATCATTGTATTAACTTGAGTTGTGGTCGCAGGATAGTTAAATTCGGGCTTCATTATCGAGTGATTAAGTATAGTGATTCAATAGGGACTGGTCGGTAGTTTCAATGAATCAAAGTTATCAGTTCTGTAAGTAAGTATTGGTGATAATCGCGAGTGTATACCCAAAGCAGTCATGAAGTCATGGGGAACACAAACCCTAGTTATTCTTTAATATTGACTCAACATCAGAATTTTGATACTTGTTTTTATTCTTGATTTATTTTAGAATCCTAGTTTGAAGTAATTACCTCATATGTTCAATTACCGGCTATAATCCAGTTCTCCCTATTCCCTGTGGGATCGACCCCAACCTTTAGTTGTGTTCTTTATTGACAATGTCCGCTTCTCACTTCAGTAAGAGGTGTGGTTTGAGAATTATCAGGCGTGTGTGTTAGAATTTCGAGGTAGTTGAGATGAAAATTTACCCTTATTGAATTCTCTTACAATAACAGTTATCATTTAGTAATCCAGATGGCGCCTTATGAGGCCTTATATGGTCAGAAATGCAAGTCCCAGTTGGTTGGTTCGAGGTAAGAGAATTATAGATGATTGGGCCAGACATAATCCATAATTAAGAGAAAGTAAATCTTATTAGAGAACGCCTGTTGACAACTCAGAGCCGCTAGAAATCTTTCGCTGACGTACGACGTAGAAAACTAAAATTTGATATAGGTGACTGGATATTTCTGAAAGTTACTCCAATGAAGGGTGTGATGAGGTTTGGTAAAAAGGGAAAGCTTATCCTGAGGTTTATTGGGCCGTATCGAATGCTCCGGATAATAGGTCAGGTGGCATATGAGCTAGATCTACCTTCAGAATTGGAATCTGTTCATCCGGTCTTTCATGTGTCGATATTAAGAATATGCATAGGGGATCCATCCTGAATTGTGCCAGTTGAGGATATCCACATTACTGAGGAGTTAGCATATGAAGAGGTTCCAGTGGTCATATTAGACCGGCAGGTCCATAGGTTTAGGACTAAAGATATCGCCTATGTTAAGGTATTGTGGAGGAATAGGAATAGAGAAGAGATGACTTAGTAGGCTGAGGATGATATGAGATCCAGATATGCTCATTTTTTCCAGGCTTAGTCTAGACTATACGGTTGTGGTAAATTCTTGATTCAGTTGTCGTTTTATGACTTGTGTTACATATATTGCTTAGTTGACTATAATTGTGTTGTGAAATAGTTGTTATAGTGTTATGTGAAGTGCAGGTGTTGGACTTTTCTGCGTTTTAGGATTTCCATATAGTCCATATTACAGGGGATACACTACCAAATTTTTTCCAGAATAGTAGTTAGAAGAGTTAAATCCCAGTACGCTAAAGTGACATTCGAGGAAGAATGTTCCTAAGGGGGGAGGATGTTACACCCCATGAGTTCCTAACGTTTATTCGGCCTATTCATACGTTAGCCAATAGATTTATAGTACGACGCGTACGAGAAAGGGCCGGGGAAAAGGTCGAACGAGCGCGTTAACGAGATCGCACGGGAGAAGGCCGGAGTAGGCCGCAACAGGGGCGGTGTGTCACGAACCACCCTTCCCTGAGTTTTCGGCGCCGTGGAACGCCCGTAAACTGGCGCGATGTCCACCTCCCAAACATTATATATAAGTTCAAGTTTTCATTTGTTATATTTCATATATTCATATATATATCTTCTTCTAGAGAAAGGAAAATGCGAAACATAAGGTAATTCTCTTTCGTTTATGCTGTCCAAATTCAAATTCACTTCAGGTTTTGAATTATAAGCTTGTAGGGAGCATTACTATGGAGTTAGTTTCTTGAAATTCGCCCAGCAAATCGTAGATCCGCCAAGTAGATATTGTTTGAATTTCTCCAAACTAATTTCTATACGATCACAGGCTTCAAGTAAGTATTTCTCCGTTCTGAACTCTCGAGAAAATATACGTTTTCGATTGTGTTTTGATAAGTTGAAGTATAGTTATTATTAGTATTAAAAGTTATCACTTTTGCCGAATTCAGTACTGAAACTAGTATCATTCTCTCAGTAATACGATTGCAGTTAGAAATAGCTTTTGAATATGGATTGAAACTCGCCAGTTAATTAGAATTGGCAATCTAGGTATGTTAAGGCAAATTCGTTCCGCAAGTTAGTTTCTTTAGTATTATAACTCAGTCTGTCTCCCAATAAGAGAGCTAGAAGTATATCTATTATGATTAGCTATTGTTGCTAGTTAAAACCAGTATTCTATGTTGAGTTGGGGACCGACTTTATCCTATTTAGCCCTCCATAACCGACCCCAGGGTTACTAGCTGTGTCGACGCTCGCCAGGGGCGAGACGACATTGCTCCAAAGAGCAGTATGTTGTCCTCTAGGGACAAATATGGGATCCTAGGTCCTCATACAATCTATTCCATTGCTGGACTAGTATATGTCGTATCGGTACCACACCCCCTGTCGAGACTAGTGCCCCGGGTGCAGATATTAGGATTCCATCGGACTCAGACACAACTACAGTTTTAGGGCCAAGGGGGCTTAGTTGTAGACCCAGGGGGATGGTAGGACGGCTATAGACACTAGTTTATCTTCTTTGACCTTGTTAGGGGTATATAGATTGAAGTGCACTCACTAAAGCTTATGGGGTCCCCGGGTGGGTTATTCTCTGTTGGTTGTACCTTTCGTTTTATGGGGGCCAGGTAAGGTTCTTGTTTTCAGTAGTTACTGGTAGTTTAGATAGAAGGAAGTTCAGCTATTTAGGTAGTATTTTTATCCCTTATTTTCAGTTACATTTAGTTTCATTTCAGTTCACTCAGTTACTTATAGTTACTGCCTTACATATTCGGTACATATTGTATTGACATCTTTCTAGGGTGCTGCATTACTTGGCTGTAGGTGCCGATAGACGTGGACCAGGATCTTCTTAGCTTTCAGCCAGAGTTTGCAAGGCAGTGAGCTCCATCCCTTTAAAGCTAATAGCTAGAAGGTCTACTCCTTTGTTTGTACAGTTTATGGGTAGGTTGGGGCCCTATCTCGACTGTCATATCACTCCTAAAGGCTTGCAAAATATTTCAGATTTCCTATGGTTAGCTTTTGATGGTCATATGGGGCCCGTGTATGTTTTATTTTACGTGTTGGCCATGTGGGGCCGTTGTTTAGCTGTTAGTAGCGGCCTTGTCAACCATAGCTTAGTTTAGTGATGGATTTAGTTTACAAGTTATAACTAGACATCATGGTGGCCTTGTTGGCAGGCATAGGAGTCCCTGTTATTACCTGTTTGTAGTTAGTTATTTTCTTTTACAGGTGGCTATAAGGCCTTGTCGACCAAGGGTTGTGTTTACAACCGAGATATAGACCGTTGGTTTCTTGATTTAAGGTTTAGTTATGCACCAGAGGTGCAAAAGCTCAGCCAGGCCAGTTCAGATCCTAGTAGGGCACCAGGTGCCAGTTATGCCACCAAGGTGGGGCATGACAATACGGTTAATTGGTTAATCAAAGAAAAATTGTTCATTTAAGGATCAAAATCAGGATCAAGGGAATCATATTATTCTGATAGGGTCATTTAAGCTAAAAATGGGATAAACAAAAATGATCTATGATCCTTTCCTAACCATCCTAAAGCCTATGTAAAGACCAACCGGGCAAGTTTTAGGTGTTCTACACAGTATTGAACTAGGTATAAGATCTCACCCACTCATGGTATATATCTTGCATTCATTCTACCTGTCCGATTGATACATGGCTAACAAGAGCTAGTCACGCTAACAAACTAAATGACACAAAGAGATCCACAGAAATCATGTTTTGCAATCAAAAAGTACATAGCTAACCATCAATATTTTTTAAACAGGGTCAATTTTTCACAACTTCAAAACTAGTGCAATTTGTTGGTTGAGTACTCCTAAGCTACTTTATAATTAAACAAGAACAAAAAAATAAAATCCTAAACATGTCAGTTCTACTAGATAGCATGCCCGATGTAAAAGAAACACGACAAGAAAAACCCTTGGGAGAATCCAAAAAAATCCCATAAAATACAAGTACACCCCTCCCCTTTTAAAAAGAATGCTTCATCCTCGAAGCATAGAATGTAAAGCAAAAGGAAGGGAATATACCTGTGGCTGCTCAGACTTCACCATCCATGGGTTACCTCCCATACAGAACCTGATTTAACATCGCAACACGATGCAACTCTCTTAACTACTAAAAATTCATTAAGGAACTCAGACTCATCCTCGATTGCTGAGACCGCTCTGTACTCCTTTGGTTGCTTCATTGACCGAAAGACATTGAAGGTGAATTCTTCTTTATTGTGTCTGAATTTTAACTAGACAGCCTCAACATTTACTAAAGCCCTCCTACTGGAAAGGAATGGTCGCCCCAAAATGATGGAGACCTCAAAATCAAACTCGCAATCAAGGATCACGAAGTTCACTGGGAATATGAATCTGTCCACATTAACAAGCACATCAAACAGGATCCCCATAGACTTCTTTACAGTTTGGTCGCCCATTTGCAGTCGCATAGTAGTCGGTGTGTGGCTCAGATTGATGCTTTCTCCCAAGTCACAGAACGCCCTCACAAACTCAACATCACCAATTGGACATGGAATGGTGAAGGCACCTAGATCATCCTTCTTCTGGGCAAGTACCCATGAGGCTATAGCGCTACAATGATGCACGTTATCCACAGGCTCATAGCTCATAGACCTTTTCTTTATAACAAGGTCAGTCATAAATGTGGGTATCCCGACATATGTTCTAATGCCTCGACAAATGGTTTGTCCACTGTTAATTATTTTAGCATTGACGGGAATTTGTAAAACTTACCATTTTCCACCTTCTTCTTCATTCATTGAGAGAACTGTGGCGATGGTCGTGGAATATCCTTGTAAATTTATATGGCTCCTTGCTTCTCTCCCTGTTCAGCCTAGGCCCCTTCTCAACAACTGGAGCCTCAGTCAACTCAGCATCATCATCATGCTCATTCTCAACAACCACTTCTTGATTATCGATTATGCTTTCATTCTTAATTTGAAGCTCAACTAGAATCGGTAGAGGGGGATCACTTGGGGTCTTTCCACTAATAGTCATCATAGCTATGCAGAGGCCATCATTCTTCAAATTTTGGATGGTGTTGCAAGGTAGTGTACCCTTTTGCCTAGAGCTCATGGATGCTGACAATTTCCCCAGCTACTGTTCAATCAACTTCATAGCCGTAGAATGTGACTCAACTCTCTTACCTATTCTCGATAGATCCCCACGGATGTCTTTCAACTATTCATCTGTGGATCTAACCTTCTTTAGCATCTAAGCCATCACACTCTCCAACTTTGAATGTCCAGCCCCCTAACGTGCGTTTAGAGGTATGTATAATCCTGCTCGATCATTTCTCTAACCATCATTCCTTCTCTATTCTCCCTCTCTCTCACGACCTCGGCTTCTGTCTCAATACCCATTCCAGTTGTAATTGTTTCTGTATTTGTTCTGACATTGGTTTCTAGAACCTTGGTTCCCAGTGTCTTGTCTAGAAGCCTGGGAGTTGGCTCGGAAACCCACTAGCTGATTGTCCAAGATGTTTGCCTCTTTGGAAACTAAGTGCTCAAGCCCTGGTTCCTATCCCTATGTACCCACTACATTAAATTTTATAGCTACAACACCCATGATATACTTCGTGAGCAAGTCTAATGATGTGCATATATGAGCCAATTCCTAGTCACGTTCTTATTCCTTCCTTCGTTGGTTTGGAGTCAAACCAACAACATATGTACCAGTCGCTGCTTCCATTTCTTGAGTGTACCAAGCTCTTATTGTTTTCGTCACTCTGTCTAGAGTAGTGGCAGCTTGCTCCCAGGTCTAGCTCAATAGGGCTCCTCACACCACTGGGTTTGCTACAGCTTTAGTACTATTATTCAGTGATCTATAGAAAATCTCCAACAAACTGTCATAAGGAATTTTGTGGTTTGGGTACTTGGTCAACTTCTTCTAAAATCTCATCCAGGTTTCATGAAGTGCCTCAGTCTTCAGTTGTTGGAAGTTGTATATCTCATTGTTAAGAAGAAGCATCTTGGAGGGTGGAAAGAATCTCTCTAGAAAAGCTTGTTTAAGCTCCCCACCAGTTGGTAATAGAGTCTTTGGGAAAATCCGATAACCATAAAGTGGCCTCCCCAGACAGAGAGAATGGGAAGATTCTTAGCCTTATTATGTCCTGGCTGACTCCAGGAAACATGTATTCCTTTCATATTCCAACAAAGTTCATTAAGTGCAGGTTGGCATCATCAGTTGTGTGACCACTAAACACCCCCTTTATGTTCAATAATTAGATCATAGTGCTAGTGATGTCAACTTTTTCCCCAGCAAGCAATTGTGGTTGTACAATAGCTCCAGTTGACCCGACTTCATCAATGTACGGGCCATCCTCATCAAAGAATTTAGGGTCATATCTTTTGTCTTTGTTGCCCCTTTCATGGCGACCATTGTCCTAAACCTCATCTCTAGCATCCTCTACATCCTAAAGTAGTACTTGCTGAGCTAGCTCACCTTGCCTAGCTTCTTCAGCAATACGAGCATCTCTCTGCTCTTGGTTCGGCATCCTTCGCAGTGTTCTTTCGAGATTAAGATCCAAAGGAATCAGGGGCTTTCCACTCTGATGAGTACTTGGCATTCACTAGGAGACAACCTGTGGATATCCAAAAACAAAAATAAAACATAAGTTAGGAAATATCAACCAAAAGTTAAATACAAACATTTAATTTAATCTTAGTTATATTCCCCAGCAACATCGCCACTTTTTGATAATGCTAAAACTCACACTTCCTGGAAAAGTATGAAGCAAACATGGTCAATAGAGAACCCAACAAAGAGGTTGGGGTCAAAACCGCATGGAATGGGGTAAGATCTAGTCTAATTTCGGTACTTAAACATGTTGGTAAGTTATTTCCAAATTGGGGGTTTAAAAAAAAACAATATTAAAACAAGATCGTAATTGTGGTTGTTATCAAGATTTGGAAATAACTAGGGTAAATGTTCCCCATAGGTTCATAAGTACTTCGGGTAGACACACGTGATCAATCTGAATGCTTTGATAACTAGGGTTCATCTAAATGACTAGTTCATCCTATTGGATAACTATACTCAATCACTACGTTAAGTCTCATGAGCGATTTCTTTTTAGACGTTACCAATATGTTCCAAATTAACTTTCCTGTGACCACAATTCAAGTTAATACAATGTTCATAAAATTGAAGGCTTTGTTGTAATATTCTTTTCCTAATATCTACTTCTCTAGGTTCAAGCTAATAAAGAATTCGGGAAAGTCCTAACATTGCGCACCTTTAAGAAACATTTAAAGATGAAGAGAATACAATACAAGCATTTAGCATTGGTTTTGAATCATTGAAGAGCCCCACAACTCATGGTACGAGTCGTAAGTAGTTGTTTACGATCCGTGGGTTCCACCCGTACCAAGAGACTACCATGTGCAATTTTCTTTAAAGGTTTTTATGACTGCAGTTATAGCTCGTACCATCTTTGTGCGGTTGTACGGAGAGTTGTACTTTGCCTTCGCCTTGTACCTTGTACGATCAAGGTACGATTGTCCTGAGATTAGCACTTGACTGATTTTCTGCACTTTTATACATCATTTGCACATTTTTTCTCCAACACCAATTTTCTCTTAAATCAAAATAAAATTGCCTCATATCCATATAAATATAACTAATTCCATGCTATTTTCTCATTTTTAAGCGTCGAAAGTGCTGTAAACTCACAACATGTCATGATCCTAAGCTTATAGACGTATGCATTGTAACACCCCAGAAAGGGCTAAGAATAGACCCGGGGGTTGAATTTGAAAAGTGTAGAAAACTGGTGAAAACATCACAGGACGGGTGACCCAACGACTCGTAGCTGGATACCACAAGTTGTCGTAAGCTGTCGAGGTTTGGGAAGTTTAGGGAAGCAGTGGAGACAACGGATGGTGTAACGACTCATTGTTAGAAACAACGAGTCGTTGTTACCAGTCGTTGTAAGGATTGGACTTAGGCTGGGGGGTAACAACATGGCGTTCCACAATTTGTTGTGAGAGGCAACCGTCCGTTGTTTCTAGTCGTTGTTTGATGGTTGAGGATTTTACTGCATTCAACGGATACAGACCAAGACTCTTTGGATGCCACCACGAGTCATGGTGAGGCTCGTGGAAAGGAAAGTCAAAATTGGTCAAGGGGTAAACAACATTCGATCCAACGACCCATTGATTGAAGCAACGACTCGTCCTATTCAGTTGTAGGAAAGAATCTGAGGATTTCATGATGCAGTGGACCAAACGGCTCGATACCACGAGTCGTGGTATATTGCAACGACCCGTTGGGTCAGTCATTGGTCCGTCCGGAGCAATTTTCAGGGAAATAATTGTAATGGAATTGTTTACTTTTCCCACATTTTAAGAACCTAAAACTACGTCGTTCGGAAATTTTCTGAGTGTTATAAGATGAGTTAAGCCTTTATGCATTCCCATTCTCATGCAAAAGCTTAGAATGATTTTTGGGAGAATCAAGGTCTTCTTCCCTAAATTTCCATCAATTTCTTTGTGGTTATTCAAGGAACCTCGAAATCAATCCATTCCCAAGTATGTAGGGTTTTAAAAGGGGTGAAATTCTTCCTCACCTATGCCCAAATTTAAATTTAAATCATGAATCCTCCAATTCAAGTCTATGGGGATTTACCCAAATGCATGATAATGTGATTTCTATTTATGGGTATGATTTAATTGAGTTTTAATTATTGAATTATGAATGATGGGAAGGTTTTATATTATTTTCTATATATCATATTTCAAGCTTTTCGAATCTAAAATGCCCATTTGATGAAGGTTCATGAAAGTTATGATTTACGATGAATATGCAATATTTTGAATTTATTAATGATGGAAAAGTATGAATTCAAGTTACCCATGTTTATGATAATATTTTGAAAGAATTGAATATGATGAAGTATTGGGAAATGTCTACATGTAGAAGAANCAAGTTACCCATGTTTATGATAATATTTTGAAAGAATTGAATATGATGAAGTATTGGGAAATGTCCACATGTAGAAGAATGATTTATTATTTATGAAAGCGAATTACACGATTTATCAATTTATGATGTTGGCCAATGAAAAGTGCCTATCATTCTTCGATAAACATGTATTAAAGGGGATCAATGATGATAAATTTTATATTTTAGCAAATGAATCTTAAATGTTATTGATTTACGTATGATCCTATATGCTTGCTTTTGGGAGGCGTGTCTAGCACAGAGCATCCTGGCGTTCAAAGGACTATGCCGGTGTCTCATAACCACGTGCCACC
Source organism: Datura stramonium (assembly GCA_018107945.1). NCBI lineage: Eukaryota > Viridiplantae > Streptophyta > Magnoliopsida > Solanales > Solanaceae > Datura > Datura stramonium. The sequence goes on along the minus strand of JACEIK010003706.1, from coordinate 100,971 downwards.
GTGGGTTTATAAATGTTATTATGTATTAATAATTATCCCCTCAAATGTGATATCACTCCTAAAACACGACCCTCTCCTGGAAAGACAGGGTCGACTCCCCCCACTTGAGGAAGATAATACGGCATCATGAAAGGCTCTACCATGATGGTGTCGGTTATGATAAGTCCTCCCATTGTTCCACATGTTTTATGCATTGTTATGTTTATGTTATTGGCTAAAGTTATGTTTTGATAAAGTGTACTTACGATTATGAAAAGGAATGATTACGAATGATTTAAAAGTCTTGAGCCTTATGTTTTATTACGTAGATTTTGATGTAAGCATGATGTTCTTCTCTTATATTTATTTATGAGTTTTATTTACTCTAAAAATTCCATTTTACTTACCCTGTATACTTGGTACATTCCACGTACTAACCACATACTTTTTATGATGTATTGTTTCATGATACATGGTATGGATCTCAGGCTCATCCTTACCCCTAGTCCATCTCAGCTTACGCTTTATGCTCATTGGTTAGTCCTCATGTTCTAAGGACCGTTTGATAGACTTTCATGTGATTTATGTTTCAGTATTGGTCGGGTTAGTTGGGGATGTTGTCCAATCAACCCATCTTATGTATTAGAGGCTTTCAGACAAGTATGTGGTGCTCAGCTATGTATATGTCCAGTATTTCCTGATGCTATGCTAAAATTACGTTTCCGCTATGTTTTTATGATTATAATTCCTCTTATTTGAATAAGATTAGTAGATGCATGTGCCATGGGTCGACTTGAGGTCTCTCCGGGTCCCTTCTCCCGTGTCTACGATCCAAGTGTATGTTCAGATTGTGACAAACTTGGTATCAGAGTTGGGTTTTGAGTATCCTAGGGTGTTTGAAATCCACGTTAAGTAGATTTTTTTTCATGGGTGTGAAGCGTGCCACGCCTATCACAGAGAGGATACTAGACGTTTAGGAAATGTTCGCTTCTTTCATGTTCTATGTCGTGGGATGAAAAGCCTCTCCATCCTTCTAATTCATGTTATTCGCGATTGTAAAATTATGGCTCCTAGAAGAATGAACGGAAGGAGGAATGTGAATGATGAAGGTCACAGAGATGGCAATGACCATGGGCATCACCAAGCCCCACCTTTTCAGGAGCCCCAGACACTGGAGCTAGCTGCCCACATTAAGATTCTAGCAGCTATTCAGATGTAGGTGCAGGCCCTTACTGCTCAGGTCAACCAGCAGGCTGTTAAGCAAGTCCCACAGAATGGCAATGAAGCGGCGACTCGAATTAGAGACTTCTTGAGTATGAACCCTCCTGAGTTTACGGGATCAAAGATGGATGAGGATCCACACGAGTTAATCGAAGGGATCTTGAAGGTCACTCAGGTTATGGGGGTGACAAATGGGGAGTGTGTGGACTTCGCCTCTTATCAGCTAAACCAGGTCGCTCATATTTGGTACAAGAAATGGAAGCATAAAAAGGCAGCGGGAGCGGGCCCTATCAGTTGGGATGAGTTCCACATGGCCTTTCTCGACAGGTTCTTCCCTCGGGAGATGAAAGAGTTGAAAGCATCTGAGTTTGTGAACCTCAAGCAGGGAAAGATGATAGTGCTAAAGTATTCGCTTGAGTTCACTCGTTTGTCAAAGTACACCCTAGAGTTAGTGATGGATCAGAGGGCGCAGGTGAGCCGATTCGTTCATGGTGTGGCTGGTTATTTAGACAAGGATTGAAGGACTGCTATGCTCCACCAGGATATGGACATTCCTCGCATAGTGTTGTACGCCAAGAAGATGGAGGCGGCTCATGCGAGCGAGAGGGAGGAAAAGAGGGCTCGGATGGACAGCCATGGCGTTTCACATCAAAGGTCCGGTGGTGGCTACAATCCATAGTTTCAGCAGAGATCACTAGCCCCATCACGATCATCAGCTAGTGTTCCATCCAATCCCAGGGGTGATAAGAAGAGCAGGGCTTCAGGGTCGAAGGATCAGAGGGGCACTCAGTTAGAATATACCTCTCCAGCCTGTGGGAAGTGCCGAAAGAGTCACACTGGGGAGTGTCTGCTCGATTAAGATGTTTGCTATGGCTGTGGTAGATTTGGGCACATGCACCGAGCATGCCCATATGCTAGGCAGGGTGATGATTGGGGTCATGCATAGACCACCAGGACTTCAGAAACTCCAGCCCATTCCGCTCCGCAGGGAGCATCGACTAGTGGGGGTGGCGGACAATGCCAAAACTAATTTTATCCCCTTTCTTCGCGCCAGGATCAGGAGGCTTCGCCAGACGTGGTCATTGTATGTTGCGTGTCTTTGATATTGATGTTTATCCCTTGTTAGATCCAGGAGCTACCTTGTCTTTCGTGACTCCTTACATTGCTAGTAGCCTTGGAGTTAGTCCTGAGATCTTGTCAGAACCGTTTTCAGTTTTGATCCTTTTTGATGATTCGGTCATAGCTAGACGAGTATATAGAGAATGCTCGATCACTTTGTAGCATAAGGTTATCTCCGTATACCTTGTAGAGTTAGCCATTATTAACTTTGACATTATTCTTAGCATGGATTAGTTGTTTGCATGTTATGCTTCGATTAATTTTAGGACTCGAACAGTGGAATTTCATTTTCCATGTGAGTTAGTGTTGGTGTGGAAAGGTAGTTCGACGGTACCAGCAGGTCGGTTTATTTCCTACCTTATGGTACGGAAGGTAATTTCTAAAGGTTTCATGTACCACCTAGTTAGGATTAAGGATGTGGTGTTTGAGACCCCCGCTATTCAGTTAGTTCTAGTGGTGTAAGAATATCTGGAGGTGTTTCCTGATGATTTGCCAGGTGTTCCTCCGAAGAGGGAAATTGATGTCGGTATCGATCTATTACCCGATACACAGCCTATCTCTATTCCTCCCTACAAGATAGCCCCATCCGAAGTAAAGGAATTGAAGGATCAGTTAAAGGACCTGTTGGATAAGGGTTTCATTAGACTGAGCTAGTCTCCATGGGGTGCACCAGTTCTATTTGTCCGAAAGAAGGATGGTTCCCTTCACATGTTTATTTACTATCGGCAGTTGAACAAGGTTACCGTCAAGAACAGGCACCCCTTACCCAGGACCGATGAATTGTTTGACCAGCTTCAGGGTGCCAAGTGCTTCTCCAAGATTGATCTCAAGTCCCTGTATCACCAGCTCAGGGTTCAGGTGAGTGACATCCCAAAGACCGCCTTCAGGACTCGGTATGGTCATTATGAATTTGTTGTTATGTCTTTTCGACTAACCAATGCCCCTGCAACTTTTATGGATTTAATGAACAGGGTGTTCAAGGAATATTTGGACATGTTCGTGATTGTGTTCATTGATGACATCTTGATATACTCACGGAGTGAGCAGGAACATGCCGCTCACCTGAGGGTAGTACTTCATACCCTCAAGGATCATCATCTATATGCAAAGTTCAGTAAGTGAAAATTTTGGTTGAACTCGGTGGCATTTTTGGTTCATGAGCTATCCAACGAAGGCATAAGGGTAGATTCCCTGAAAATTAAGGCGGTGAAGAATTGGCCTAGACTGGTGAATCCTTCAGAAATTCGGTGTTTCTTAGGTCTAGTTGTATACTACCGGAAGTTTGTTGAGGGTTTCTCATCTTTTTCGGCACCTTTGACTAAGTTGGCTCAGAAAAAGGTGAAGTTCCAATGGTCGGATGTTGTGAAAAAAGCTTCCAAGAGTTAAACACCCGACTCACTTCAGCACCAGTGTTGAGTTTTCCCGAGGGTACTGAAGGCTTTCTTGTATATTTTTATTCTTTGAGAGTTGGACTGGGATGTGTGTTGATGAAGCGTGGAAAGGTAATAGCATATACCTCGAGACAACTAAAAGTTAATGAAAAGAATTACCCAACCCACGATCTCGAGTTGGCCGCGGTGGTGTTTGCATTGAAGATATGGCGGCATTACTTGTATGGGGTCCACGTGGATGTATTTACGGACCACAGGAGCTTGCAATATGTGTTCTCATAGAAACATCTAATCTTCGGCAAAGGAGGTGGTTCGAGTTAGTTAAAGACTATGACATGAGTTTCCATTACCACCCAGGCAAGGCCAATGTGGTTGCAAACGCACATAGTAGGCTCTCTATGGAGAGTGTGTCCCATGTGGATGAGGGAAAGAAGGAGTTGGTGAAGGATGTCCACCGGCTTGCAAGACTGGGAGTGAGATTGATCAACTCGACTGATGGCGGCGTTGTTGTGCAGAATAGGTCAGAATCGTCCTTAGTGGTCGATGTAAAATCTAAGAAAGATGAGGATCCGACTTTGAGAAAGCTGAAGGAAGCAGTGCGGAGTCCAAAGGTGGAGGTTTTCTCCCAAGGGGGAAATGGTGTGCTACGATACCAGTGTCTACTATGTGTTCCTGACGTTGATAATTTGAGAGTTCAGATATTGCATGGGCACATGGTACTAGATATTCCATTCCCCCAGGATCTACCAAGATGTATCGGGACTTGTGGGAAATCTATTGGTGGGATGGTAAGAAGAAGGATACTGCAGAGTTTTTAGCCAAGTGTCCAAACTGTCAGCAAGTGAAAGTTGAGCATCAATGGCCGGGAGGTGTACTTCAGGAAATCAGAATCCCCACTTTGAAGTGGGAGGAAATAAATATGAATTTAATTATAATCCTACTGCGTACTCGCCGACACTATGACTCCATTTGGGTGGTGGTAGACAAATTTACTAAGGCGTCACACTTCCTACCAGTCAAGACCATGTATTCAGCGGATGATTATGCTAAGTTTTATATTCGGGAGTTGGTTCGACTTCATGGAGTGTCCTTGTCTATTATTTCAGATCGAGGTACTCAGTTTACCTCTCAATTCTGGCGTTCTTTCCAAACAGGACATGGGACACAGGTGAAGCTCAGTAGAGCCTTTCATCCGTAAACATACGGCCAGGCGGAGCGAACGATTCAAACCCTCGAGGATATGTTGAGGGCATGTGTTATGGATTTCAAAGGAAGTTGGGAAAACAATTTACCCTTGATTGAGTTGGCCTATAATAACAGTTATCACTTTAGTATCCAGATGGCACCATTCGAGGCTCTTTACGGGCGAAGGTGTAGATCTCCCATCAGATGGTTTGAGGTTGGTGAGGCAGCTATGATAGGGCCATATTCGGTTCACGAGGAAATAGTGAAGGTTTAATTGATATGGGACCGATTCAAAACCACTCAGAGTCGTCAGAAATCAAATGCCAATGTGAGGGGAAGAGACTTGGAGTTTGATGTGGATGACTGGGTATTTCTAAAGGTATGTCACGATCTGAACGTACACCCAGATCATAGACACAGGACAAGGGACCCCAAAGAACCCCAAGTCGACCCATGCCTCATGCATATAACTAATCTCTTTCAAATAAGTGGACAATAATAAAAAAGATATACGAAAATGTAAGCATAACGTAGCATCAAGAAATACCAACGTTTACATAGTTGAGTACTACATACTTGTTTGAAAGCCTATAATACATAAGATGGGTTGAGGGGACAACATCCCCAACTAACCCGATCAAAACCAAACATAAATAAAATGAAAGTCTGTAAAACAACCCTTGGAGCATGAGGACTCACCAATAAGCTGAAGGCATAAGCTGCAATGATTGAGGATGAGGATGAGCCTGAGATCCGGACCCTGTATCATGAGATGATACATCATAAAAAGTATTCAGTCAATACGTGGAATGTACTGAGTATGC
>JACEIK010003706.1:35891-70970 GCA_018107945.1 Datura stramonium | reverse complement strand
AACATATGCGATAATAGAAATCAAGCCTATAGGATCTTATAACATATGAAATAATAGAAATCATGCCTATAGATCTTATAACATATGCAATGCAAGATATCATGCCTACAGGATTTCATAATGTATACAACTCTAGGAATCATATCTATAGGATTTGTAAATAATTTAATCTGAAATATTTTATCTGAATCTTAAAAACCCTGCCTATAGGAATACCACAAACTTATTTATTTCTGTTAAAAGTCGTGTTTGTAGAGCTATTCGATGTTATGTGCAAGCATATTGTGTTGCATCCCAACATGGTTCAGAATCTGCCTGTTAATATCTGATTCAATTGTAGTTTATTTCTACTTCATAAAGTTGCATATATAATCACCAAATGGTGAACTTGCGTCTGTTAGATTTAATACCTATAAGAATTTGAGTGTTCACAACGCATTAAGGTTCTGCCTATGGGTGACTGTTGACAAATATAATATGAAATTACACCTAGAACTGCAATATAGAATTTGTTAGACACCCTGCCTATAGGAATAATTTGAAGCATAACTTATCTGAATGATTAGTAAATCTGTCGACGGATCATTTTAGCTTGCATTCTTCAGTTGTTTTAGCATTAATGAAGCGACACGCTTAAAAAAGTGCTTCGTATATATCCGATGTATACGTTCTAAAACATCTTAGTAATAATCATTTGGGACTAATTTCGAAGAGCTAATTATGTCAAGTTGTCCATGTTAACACGTTGGTTTTCTAACGTCTGTCATTTAAAAATCACCTTTTATTTATCCATCTATGTTTAGAGATTATTCCTAAATGATCACTATATGCCATAGGTGTAAAGTCTAATATTTCTGCATTAGAGATCATGTTTGTAGGTCTTATATGCACTCATTTATAAATCACGTCCATTGTTTTAATATAGAGGCTTATGTGAGACCTTTGTGTGTTACTTATGTTCTTTGGTTTATTTGTTGTTTAATCGTAATCCCCTAAAAGCCTTAGATTTCTAGACTCATCAATCCAAATTAGTTATCCAATGCCTCTTGGAAATTAGGCTCGAGACGGTAGGCAAATTTTAGGGCGTTATTTTATTAACATAGAAACGCCTTAAGTTAATAATCAATTAATTAGGTGGGTAGCGGGATATGATAGTCCGTGCTCGCTGAATAATACGAGCAATCTAAATGGCTGCGAAGTATTATTTATGTTGCACGGGGTGATCCCTTTAGGATGAAATAACCCCTCCTCTAAGTGTAGAACTACGTCTGGCCTGATTTCTTTTAGGGATACGTAAGTGTCTCTTTGAGGTTCAGCCCCATATTTTTAAAAAAATATTTATTTGGTCGTCTTTTGTATGCATTTTGTTATGTATTTTTTATGGATTGAATTATTTTTCTTGAATTGTATTTATAGTATTTGATTGTACTTTGTAATAATAATAATAAATAACGATCTTTAAATACATCTGTCCCGCCTTCTTTTTCTCGCTTTTCTATATTTCTTTATTTATTTTACATTTAACAATCTAGTTTAATTTCAAATAACTTAAGTTAAAATCTACTCTTGTAGTCTCATTAGTTAACTTCCCCCACATATTAATGTATCCGCCCGGAAACCACTTTTGTGGACCTCGAAAGTTTCCTAACACCTTCCTTTCGAGGTAATTTAAGCCCTTGCCCAAACCTGGTGACATAGGCTAATCTAAGTAGACTCATAGCGTAGAACGGTGTTGTAACGCACCTTAAAATCGTTAGGTGGTGACTCTTCTCTTTAAATAACCTTTAAGAAACGTCACATGTTGAATCCTACTTTTGCGAGAAAAAATGGGGCACGACAGCATGGAGACTCCACTGGGGATTTTAGGCTCTAAACCATAACATGTTTATTTTTATGTGGAGTTTTATGTGTTCCCTTTTCTTAATTTGCTAACTGTCAGATTCAAATCCTTTACCTTTTATTTATTTCTATAACAATTTATTCATTTCCTTATATCTTTATTAGGTGTATTTATGCAGATATAGGGCACTTTTCCTTTGGTTACAGGATAAATTGGTGTTGGAGCTAAAAATGCAAAAGATAGCCTGAAGTGTGCAAAATAGGCTCAAATTGCAGTACATATTATGAGCCGTAGGAAGGTCCTACGTGTCGTACTTGTGGTCGTGGAAAGTCGTAGAAGGCTAATGTTGAAGAGATACAGTGTACGAGTCTCAGTACAAGCCATACCAAGCTCGTACGAGTCATGGTGATGAAGTCGTGAAAAGATTGAGAAGATTTGCATAAAAGGCTGACTCCTGCTATGGACAGGATGTACAAACCGTGGAATGAAGGTACGAGTCATACCATGGAAGTCGTGATGAACTTCAGAAATATTCAAAAGTCTTAGAGTCAGGGCATGGGAGCTCAGTATGGATCATAAGATGGAGGTACGAGTCGTACCAGGATCCAACACTTAACAAAAATTCAGCAAGTCATGCAAGGTACGAAGAAAGCTACGAGTCATAGGATCGTGCTACGTATTGTAGGATCACTCGTGACGTGGGCGGAACCAGATATGGAAATTCACCCTGTTGGCCTAGGAAAAGGATTCTTGTGTTTGTATAAGTACGTTTAATGTTTTATTTTTCAGGAAGTTTTCATAAGAGAGTAGATATCATTAGAGATTATCGAATATAAGAGATTTTTAGGAGAGAAAGAGAGAATTGAGTTGATTTGACTTGTGATCAACCTTTTCTTGAATTCTTCTTGCTATTTGTTCTTCAAGATTTTGCTGATTAATTAAAGGAACTGTTTTTTTCTCATTCATGCTTGTAAGTATTGATTTACTTTTTTAATCATGAATACAATTCACAACCTTGAAACTATGAGAGGCTAAAACCTCCATAGCTAGGATTGTGGGAACCATGGTGGATTAACAAGCTAGGGATGCACAAAGTGATTCTAAAACCAATACAAACACTTATATTGTATTCTCTTCATGCTTAAATGTTTCTTAACGATGCGCAACATTAGGAAATGCCCGAATTCTTTACTTGCTTAGGTCTAAGAGGTAGAGATTAGGAAAAGAGAATTACAACGGAGCCTTGATCTGCATGATCATTGTATTAACTTGAGTTGTGGTTGTAGGATAGTTAAATCTGGAACTTAGTGATAATAGATAGTTTGGAGCCGCTCAAGAGACTTGGTCGAGTAATTGAGTATAGTAATTCAAGAGGGACTAGTCAGTCGTTTGAATGAACCTAAGTTATCAGTTCTATAAGTAAGTATTACTGATAATCACGAGTGTATACCCAAAACAGTTATGAACCCATGGGGAACACAAACCCTAGTTATCCTTTAATACTGATTCAAAACTAGATTTTTGTTAATTGTTTTTATCATTGATTTTCTTCAGAACCCCCAAATTTTGAAGTAACTACTCACAAGTTCACTTACCAGCTGTAATCTAGCTCTTCCATATTCCCTATGGGATCAACCCCAATTTCTAGTTGGGTTCTTTATTGACAACTTCTGCTTCATACTTCAGTAAGAGGTGTGGTTTGAGCGTTATCAACACCTATGAATGATCCCATCTACACAAATGCGGAATAAATATGGCTCATCCCAGTAATATCTTTGAGCATCAAATAAGAACTTCTTCTGAGGAGGTGGAGTTAGGTCTGCTGGCATCATTTTGCTAACCAAGTAATTCGCAAAATTGGCAAACCAGGGAACCAAATCCTGCGATGCAGCTAGTAGCTGTTCGTCTGGGAAGGAATAATTGATGTCAATCTCCATCCTCTCCTTTGCTTCAGAATCAAGCCTGGATGGATGATCTTCCACCTGATTTTCTATTCCCTTCCTATCCTTCACCTCAAACTCAAATTCTTGGAGCAAGAGCATCCACTGAATCAATCTGGGCTTGACATCCTTTTTACACATTACGTACCTCAACGCAGCATGGTCTATATGAATGATTACCCTGGTTCCAAGCAAGTATGCTCGAAATTTTTCAAATGCAAAGACCACTACCAGTAGTTCTTATATCGTGACTGTATAATTATTTTGGGTAATATTGAGTGGTTTTCTTGAGTAATAGATTGGATGAAAGATCTTTGCTCTCCTTTGGCCTAAAACAGCACAGAGAGCAACACCGTTAGCGTCACACATTACCTCGAAGGGAAGAGATCAATCTGGAGCTATGATGATAGGAGCAACGATAAGATTTTATTTTAGACACTCAAAGGCCTTTAGACATGCCTCATCAAACACGAACTTTACCTCTTTCTCCAGTAATTTGCACAATGGTTGTGCAATTTTTGAAAAATCCTTGATAAAGCGCTAGTAGAATCCTGCATGCCCTAAAAATCTTCTAACCCCTTTTATGGAAATAAGGGGTGGCAATCCTTCTATAACCTCGATTTCTTCCTTGTCCACCTCAATTCCCTTTCCTGAGATTTTATGGCCCAAGACTATCCCCTCTTTAACCATGAAATGACATTTTTCCTAGTTTAGGACCAGATTAGTTTCTTCATATGTTTTCAGTACTCTGCCCAGATGATTAAGGAATGATTCAAATGAATCTCCTACAACAAAAAAATCATCCATAAATACTTTAATGGTGTCCTCCACCATGTTGTAGAATATGGACATCATACAGCACTGAAAGGTGGCTGGTGCATTACCTAATCCGAATAGCATTCTTAAGAAGGCAAAAGTTCCACATGGACAAGTGAAGGGTGACTTCTCCTGATCTTCTAGAGCAATAGTGATCTGATTATACCCTGAATATCCATCAAGGAAACAGTACCATCCTCTACTTGCGAGTCTATCAAGCATCTGATCCAAAAATGGCATTGGAAAATGGTATTTCTGGGTACAGTGGTTGAGTTTCCAATAATCCATACAGACCCGCAATCCTGTGACTGGTCGTGTTGGTATTAGCTCATTCTTTTCATTGGGCACCATTGTAATCCCTCCTTTCTTTGGCATGCATTGGAATGGATTTACCCACTGGCTGTCTGCTATAGGATATATCACCCAACATCCAGCCACTCGATAATCTCTGTTTTTACGACTTCTTGCATTGGAGGATTAAGGCGGCGCTGATGCTCTATACTTGGCTTACAATCTTGTTCAAGTTGGATCTTATGGGTACATATGCATGGTGAAATTCTGATGATATCAGCTATGGTCCAGCCAATTGCCTTTTTGTATCTTTTCAAGATGTTAACCAACGCTTCCACCTGCTCATCTAACAGGTTTGCTGCAATTATGACCGGCAAAGTGTTGTCCTCTCTAAGGAAAGCATACTTGAGATAAGGAGGTAATGCTTTCAGTTCAAGGATTGGTGGAACCTCCACGGTTGGCTTGGTCGGCGGTGTTGAACTATTTTTTAAGTCCAGGTATAACTTCTTTAGGCTGAAGTTATATGACCCTGTCGCATTTAAAGCATTAACCGTTTTTGTGTATTCTTGGTTCCCGACTTCTTCATAATTCATTATCATAGCTGCCAATGTATCATTAGTCACTATTTCTTCCATAGGTGTTGGCAGCTTATCATGTTCTATTTGAGTGTTTGAGTGAAAGGTTGTTCCTTTGATGTAGCCTGAGGGAGTCACAAAAGAAAAACAACGAAAAATAAAGAAAAAGTGTAAAAAGTATGTAACTACCAATAAGTCAAATACAAGCATATAACCTAGTCTTAGCCATATTCCCCAGCAATGGAGCCACTTTTTGATAACACTCAAACCACACCTCTTACTAAAGTATGAAGCGGACGTTGTAAATAAATAACCCAACTAGAGGTTGGGGTCGATCCCACAGGGAATATGGAAGAACTAGATTACAGCCGGTAAGTGAACTTGTGAGGTATTACTTCAAAATTAGGGGGTTCTAAAGAAAATCAATAATAAAAACAATTATCAAAAATCCGGTTTTAAATCAATATTAAAGGATAACTAGGGTTGTGTTCCTCATGGGTTCATAACTGCTTTAGGTATACACTCGTGATCATCACCAATACTTACTTATAGAACTGATAACTTACGTTCATTCAAACAACCGACCAGTCTCTATTGAATTACTATACTCAATTACTAGACCAAGTCTCATGAGTTGTTTCAACCTATCCGTTATCACTAAGTTCTAGATTTTAACTATCTTGCAACCACAAGTCAAGTTAATACAATGATCATCAAGATCAAGGCTCTGTTATAATCCTCTTTTTCTAATCTCTACCTCTGGGACCTAAGCAAGTAAAGAATTCGGGCATGTCCTAACGTCGCACCATTAAGAAACGTTTAAGCATGAAGAGAATACAACATAAGTGTCTGCATTGGTTTTAGAATCACTTTGTGCAACCCTAGCTTGTTAATCCAACATGGTTCCCGCAACCCTAGGTATGGAGGTTTTAGCCTCTCATAGTTGTAAGGTTGCGAATTGCATTCATGATTAAAAACATAAATTAGTACTTATAATTATGAATGAGAAAAACACTTCTTTTAATAAATCAGCAAAATCTTGAAGAACAAGTAGCAAGAATAATTCAAGAAAAAGTTGATCACAAGTCAAATCAACTCAATTCTCTCTTTCTCTCCTAAAAATCTCTTCTATTCGAAAATCTGATGATGTCTACTGAAAATAAAACATAAAATGTATTTATAGAGACACAAGAATCCTTTTCCTAGGCTCACAGGGTGAATTTCCATATCTGATTCCACCCATGTCACGGTTCCACCTACGATCCGTAGCACGATCTTACGGCCCCTAGGTTCCTTTCATACATTGCATGACTGTTTGAATTTTTGCTAAGTGTTGGATCCTAGTATGACTCATACCTCTATCTTATGATCCGTACTGAGCTCCCGTAGCTTGACTATGAGACTTTAAAATATTTATGAAGTTCATCACGACCGCCATGGTACAACTCGTACCTTTATTCCACAATTCGTATTTCCTTTTCGTAGCAGGAGTTAGCCTGTTATGCAAATCTTATGAATCTTTTCACGACTTCATCACCACGACTCGTACAAGCTTGGTATGACTTCTATTGAGACTCTTATACTGCATCTCTTCAATATTATCCTTCTTCAACTTTCCACGGCCACCAGTACGACTCGTAGGACCTTCCTACGGCTCGTACTGTGAACTACAATTTGAGTCTATTTTGCACACTTCAGGCTATCTTTTGCATTTTTTAGCTCTAACACCAATTTATTCTGTAACCAAAGGAAAAGTGTCTTATATCTACATAAATACACCAAAGTCCATGCCATTTTCTTAGTTTTCAGCGTTGAAAGTGCTGTAAATCCATAGCACATAAAGCATGAGTGGCTAAAACCCTTCTTCTACGGTTGAGGCCACATGACATGAACGTATTTTTTTAATTTCATCTTGCTTCAGGTTCTTCGTTGATTGTTTTTCTTGTATTCTTGTTTTAACATTTTAATGCTTGATTACTGTTGAAATTGTCACGCCCCGCCTTGGGGGGTATGACTGGCACCTGGTGCCCTAGTAGGACCTAGACTACTATCTGGTGAGCCTACGAGGTGAGCTGAGCACAGCGGGTGCTTGGCTGGCTACATCTCGGATTTACCGGAGGAAACGGGCTATATAACGGTGTAAACACGACTCTCCGTAGAAGCTTGGGCCTATAGCCTGTGAATGCAACAACGGGGAACCTATGCGGAAAGACAAGGCCACCATCTTTGTCCTAGTCATACGTAACTCAACATAGGGAATGCGAATAACTACATTGTGGCAGGCAAGGTCACCACTACTACTCCGGACTTATGTCCCCACCCCTGACCAACATAAGCAAATGCTAACAACTATAACAAAGCGCACGGCCTTGCACGGCCCAGGCTCAGGCCCGACCATAGGGAGATAAATATATACAATGCAAGCCTCTGTAGTCTTGATAAAATGATCGGGACGAGGGGCCCCCACCTACCCACATCTTGTACAACAAAAAAGTAAACTACACCTTTGATATCGGGCCTCAGGATGACGGGGAGGCGTATTTCTATATTTGTGGAATCACGAGGGATCGCCTCCTTGTCTATGAGTACACCATGAGCCAGTAATGCAACACCCCAATGGGTGTCACTGCAGATTAGTCTTGAGTATGCAAAAGCAGTTGAATACAATGAATACAAATAACATAACTAGCAAGTGACGCGAATAACGGGGAGATAACTAAATGCGGGGCGTGTAGGCTGAATCGGGCTTTGCGTGCATGATAGAGGCGGGAGCGTACTGTAGAAGCGGCACAAGCTTTGTCTATTAGCAAGTATATAGCACATAAATACATATATATATATAGCAAAGAAAGAGCTAATACCAGCCCCCATAGTGGGATGCCGCCAACGAAGCAAACAATCTATACCCCTACCGGTCAAAATAGGCCAAAATTAAGTCCTCACTCATGCTAACTACGAGCACTTACTCTGCTTGACCCCACACGGGTCTCGGCTCGGGCTATATTCAGGTATAAATGGCAGGTAATGCAGTGGAAGGACTCCTATCTTAATATCATCAAGTGGCATGTCTGAATGCACTCCTAGGCGTAGCACACAACAGGGCTTTCGCCTTAATAATGATCATCTCGATATGGGAAAGCTTCATCCCATCTTCGTCAAGCTGCGGACATTCCACTCCTTGGAGTGAGCGTAAACCCACACCAGCTCGGTGGAAGAACCGTTCCAACCCAAGGGCGGCGAGGATGCTCAAAGGTGCCCTGCTGACACAACCAAGGGTCTCGACCAAACAATAGGCACATAAATGGCAAGCATGTTTGCCAGAAAATGCTATGCGATTACGTTTCTTATTACGATCTCTTTCTATGTTAAGCGGTTCTCGATACCTTTTCTTGAATCTGAAATCTTTATCTAGGCATGGCTAATCATGTAAGATGCATACGTACAGTGTATGGCTAATGCGTAGCCAAGATACTATGCATGCAAATACCATTTATAATTTACTAGCACATTTTGATTAGCTCTTTGTCATATTATTCTAACAACATGCTTGCCAATCCACATACTTGCTATCTTAGTGCAGGAATCTTCAACTCGCCATTTGGCGCTGCTACTAACTTTCGGGTAGAGTACGATATACAACGCAAACCCCGGATTTACTTAGCTTGCACAATACTCCAACATTCAACTCAGAAGTGCATTTACGGAGTTTCTTGTGATATTCAAGGCTAAAAACTACTAACTTGCGAATAAGCGCACACATACCTTAACATCGGGTTGCTCCAGGCTATCGGACGGCTTCAGTCGGTACTTTCAAGCTATTTCTCCCAAGCGCATTTACATATATATCAATTAGTACTAAATACATCAATATTACGAAGAAACGTCACTTTCGATATATTTATAGCTAAACTTAGGCTTATCGAAGACGGTCGAAGGCTTGCTATTTCTCGGAAGTCCAGGCTGGAGAAGTATTCACTTTAAGGCTAGGAGCACATTGACACTTATTTGGAGCAATTCCACTTACCTTGGTCAGAGTGGAAACTGACAGGTTGTCGTGAATTTCGCTTGAAACTAAATCAGTAGGAATGCTCCACTATTTGCCAAATACCTCGGTATAAGAGGTTAATTTAGTTTGGACTACGTTTGATGGCGTAATTGAAGGCGATAATTTAATATCCCCTTCGTACTCTCTCTTGTTTTTCGTAGGCTTTAAAATTTTCATGTAATAATGAATTAAAACCGAAGTTGGGGGCTTTATATGCACTTGGGCTGGATAGGCCCAGCGTGTCCGCGCGAGCCAGCGCGGAGGCCCGCCTTCCGCAATGGTTCGACGGGTTTCTCGTACGATCTTTTCCCGGGCCTTTTTCTAGCATGTATGGCTTTCAAATATGCTTAACCAACACCTTGAATAGGCCATCATGTATCGGGAATCTTACAGGGTGTAACATGCTCCCCCTTAAGAACATTCGTCCTCGAATGAAAGCGCTATCTGAGGACTTTTCAACTTATTTCTAGGACAATTTGGCGAGAGTTTCCCTGTATTATATGGACTATCCCAAAAACTGAAATCTGAAAAGTCAAATACGGAGTACTCCACACAATATTATAGGATTCATGTGATAGCTAAAAATCGATCTTCTCATTTATACATATACCAACTATAAGATCACATAGATAATAATACTAGCATACACGTCGCTAACTAGGCTTGGAACAAGTGAGGATATCTGGTTTTCATATCTTCCTATGCCTCCAAGTCATCTCTTCTCTACGATGCTGTTACGCCACGATTGCTTTGGCCCAGGCCAGCGATATCTTTGGTTCTCGATCTAGAATAAATACCTGTCTAAGATAATGCACGGAATCCTCTTCATAGGCCAATTCTTTGATGGCTGGATATCTGGAGTGGGAGCCCTTTCTGGATGGGTCTCCTATCCATTTCCTCGGCATAGATACATGAAAGGCCTGGATGAACGGATTCTAACTCTTGAGGAGCAAGTTCAACTCATATGCTGCAGCCTATTCGCGATGAATGCATTAAGGCCCAACAAATCTTGGGCCCGAGCTTGCGTTTCTTGCCGAATCTCATCACCCCTTTCATTGGTGATACTTTCAAAAATACCAGGTTGTTTACATCGAATTCAGTCTCGCGCCGTACATCGGCATACGATTTACGGCGGCTCACGTGCGGTCAGTGGCGTTCTGATAAGCTTGTCTCCTCATTGAATAATGTCGGCCCAATCATGACGATTCTCCTACTTCAAACCGACCCGGCCCGTGATACGCATTTTCTCTAGGTATAATGCCTCGAAGATTGCCATATGGATAGGCGAGTGATAGGCGGTATTATAAGCAAACTCGGTGTGGCAAGTGCTGTTCGGCTACCCCGAAAATCTAGCACACACGCCCAGTAGCATGTCCTCGGCGTCCGAATAGTGCGTTCGGCTTGTCCATCTGTACGAGGTGCTGGAATCTTTGTGCTCAAATTAATCTGTTCCCAGAACCTCTCTCTGAAATGACGCCAAAATATAGCTGTAAAATGTGCTCCTCTTATGCGAAATAATAGATACGGCACTCAGATGCCGTCGACTATTTCGAATATACAATTAGAAGGCATAATCTTCAGTGAGAAAGTAGCTTTCACTAGCGGATGAGATGATTTTGTCCAGTCTATCTACTATCACCCATATAGAATCGTGTCCATGTGCAGTGCGGGTGATCCACCATACAAATTCCATATTTATTGCTTCCGTTTCGGAGAGCACGGTTATGTCTGAGTCAACCACACGGTTTTACGATATTCGCTTTCACCTATTGGCGGTTAGGACCTTTGGGCTACAAATTCGGCAATTCCTACTTTTCATACCTGGCCACTAGAGTTCTCTTTGACATCATGGTACATTTTCGTGCCAGAGGTGAAGAGAATAGCGGGCGTAATGTACCTCATTCATAATGGGCAGCGGAGCCACAAACATACGGAACACAAGAAGGCGGCCTTTACAACGCGGCCTCCATCCTCGGTATTTGGAAATGCGGCGCTTTCCCCTGCCAGATACGTCCTTAAGGTTGGATCGAGTCGGGATCCTCATATTCTTAGTTCCTTTACTTCCACAACTAATGATGACACGACGGGGTTCTGAATTACAGCTCTATTGTCCTCTTGTTTACATTACACGAACGGCTAGGGTGACTAGCCGTGTATCTCACGACCAACTCCGTGCTCATTTTATAAATACGCCAAACTTCCCATTGAATTACGAGCATCTGTACTACGTTGGCTTTTCCGGATGATACGGAATATCCACGTCATACTCTTTTAATAACTCCAACCGGCGACGTTGTCGCGGGTCCAGCTCCCTCTGGGTGAAGATATAATGTAGGCTCTTATGATGCAGTGAAATATCCACATGGACGCTATACAAGTAATGTCTCCATATCTTTAAGGCGTGGATCACTTTACTTGACTAACTCCGGAGTCGGTGGGTGGGTAATACTTTGTGTTTCCTCGGCATGCAGAGCATATGCAATCCTTTGTTCGTATGGATGACTACACGCAAGTGCATGGTCGAACAAGTAGTGAAAATGGCTCAAGTAAGCCAAGTATCGATCCCACGGGGACTAGATTCGGGGCAAAATCACCTCGAGTGTCAATTCTTTGCTCTAAAAATGCGGACAACGATGTCGAAAAGTTTTATATTATTTTGTTATCTAATTTTTATACTACGGCTAAATAAATATACAAGTGAGTCGATCTATGAATGTGAGCATCTTGAGGCTAAACGAACATGTAGAGAAATTAAATATCGATATACATGGTTTTATCTTTCTCAGGTTGCTAGTCGGAACTTATGCCTATAGTTAAAATACGTATTTAACCCAGAATCATAGACCTTCCACCTACATGTACGCCCTAGTAAGAAGAAATTCAAGTTCTAGCCATACAAAACCGGTTCCACACTTGACTAATACGACTTTCGGGTATATTTCTATCCACGGTAAATCGGCTCAATTTTCCGTAGAAAGATCGTATGCATTAATTCCTGACTTTCGGTTTAATTCTCTCGAGTGGCTTGGACTTTAGATATACATTAACATTGGCCGGATATTAATACGTAAGAACAAATTAATAGAACAACCATGAAAGAAAAGATGGAAAAACCAGGATAATCCCATGATTACATTTCAATACAAATGTTCTTAACCTCGGCAAGAAGTGAATTTGTACTCATTTGTGGATTAAACATCGTTAAATGAGTGTAAATCCATACAAACAATTGAAAGAAAGGAGAAAGAGATAGAGAAAAACCCTAAGAATTTCGTCCCCTCAAGCACTGTAACTCACGTTCTTGCTCCACCAAGTCGAGATATGTAAAAATAAACCTAAGTGTGCTATTTATATTAGCTGGAATTTTCTAGGAATAACAAACAATGTGTCACGGGTGCTTGCGAACATTGCCTCAGTGACACGGCTCTTGTGAGCTTTCGGAAAATGCCCAAAACTCGACCTAGGCAGCACCTACAGCCGCGTTGGCGGCGTGTCACGCTGCCTTGGCAGCAAGCGATGGCACCCCTTGTCGCGGGCGCGGCTGCGTGACACGGCCCTTGAGCTATTATGTACCTTCTTGTTTGCATTGCACGCATGCTGGTATTAGGCGTGGCCTTTTGGCTATTTGGGCGTAACACCGCACACGGGGTAACCTGTGCTGGCGCGGCCAGCCATAGCCTCTCCTTGCCGACTTTTCACCCGTTGCTTGAGCTCCATTTCCTTTTTCTTCACCAACTTGATTTAGTTCCTAAAAACATCAAAACCTACAAAACAAGGACTAATCATGTTGGTTAGCACATATACGTCACATTTATATAAGTACATGAAAGTAATACAATAACTTAATAAACAAGACTAATTTAAGTTATAAAGTATCACTTGGATATGCTATTTACGCATGATCACCTACCCCACACTTAAAACCTTGTTCGTCCTCGAACAATCCTTTTATCTCATGCAAATGAAGACTCACACACTAACTAATTTAGCAAGATAATTCAAGTTACGGCTATCTTTGATTAGTTAAGATAACAAGCTAAAAAGAAAGCATGCTAGATTGGATCAATGAAATGAAATACAACTATGTTAAGACTTCTTAACCTCAAGAATCGACTCTCAATCTTAGAAAACTCCATACAAATCAGCTGATTAAGAGATCCCACATGAATTGTATCCTTCATTAAACATGTGCCCTCACGGAAAGAGAGTTACCCAATTTCACACGCAAAAAAATAATTTTCATCACAACATGCGTGGGTACATGAATGTAGAATTACACTCACTCTCACAGAATTCATGCATCATGTGTAATGACCCTTAATCTTGCCCTTAGTGTTTCTCCACTAATTTGGGATATGCGAATGTAAGATCAAGTAGGACTTTTTATGTTGTAATGTAACTTCCGGTGATGGGTAGGTACTATTATGGTTAGTAATAGTGACTATCTTCCCTAAGTGCTTTTAATACATCACGCCCTCATTGCGAACTTCCCTTCCCTTACTTCACCTTTTTATCCTTGGTAGTTTTCGTTTCCTCTTTTGTTCCCCCATTTCTTTTAGCACATTTAGCTTATTAGTAAGGAGTTTATAAATAATTTTTTTCATTCATTTTGTTTTCTTACTCACTTACTAATAATCAATATCTGACCCTGACACAAGTGCACCTTTGACCTTTCTGACTTTTACAACTACTTTTCTTTCCTTTTCATTTTCTCCCTTTCATTACTCTTTAGATTTTTCACTTAAGCGCTTAGGAGCTTTTGGATCAAATTCAAGGCTAATGAAATAAAAAGGATTAAACATATTTAGAGCTATCAAAGAATAGGATCAAGGCTCAGCGGGAGCGCTAGGATTAATTTTTCCAAGGTAGGTAAAATGGGGATAAAGATTAGGTTCATTCAAAGAAATGCCTAAATCATCTCCTACAATTTTACATCCTTCATTTCATCATAAACACCCAGGGCAAGTTCTAGACATTCCACAATAGCAGCAGGAATACTCAAAAACCTTACACTCATGGCACATGCTCAACTCAAAGACACATTAATGAGACTCTTTACGGCTAATCACATGAATTCAAACATTAATCTTTAATCATATAAGATTCAGATTCATTCAGTGTCTCAAACAAAGTTATACACTTGCATGCTTCCGCACTACACATACTTGCATCTTACAATCATATATAGCACATAACAAGAACATCAAGCATCCAGTAGCTACGGACCAAAACCAAAATCTATTGACTAATTTTTTCCTCAAGGCGGTCGTCATGTCCATCGTCGGAAAGCAGTCCCTAGCTACGACTTCGGTTCAATGGGACTCTTCTGGTAAGAAACTGAAAACAAACTTCAGAAACCCAATGATAAAAATAATTAACGGAAAAATTTCTTTTTTAAAAAAATATCGATGATTTCGATAAAAACTATTTACGCACTAGTTAACAACATTCAACGGCACACTTAGATTCAACATGATATTTTTGTCTGAAACATACACACAAACGGCACGGGGTCACAATTTTCTCGAAGCCACCCGACAACGGAACATGCATATACATACAAATCAAGACAAAAGCAGCCTGCCCTAACTCTCCCCACCCCACACTTAAAAGCCTTAGAACTTTGTCCCCGGTGTTCATACAATCAACAAAACACAAAAAGTGGGTGGTGAAACTCCACACGATCCATCAAAGTATTCCACTTCTTCATCGGGTGTCATTTTGCCTCGTCTCCCGTGTCTGAATCTCCCAGTCGTCCTCCTCCCGGAGCTCAACATCGGAATCCTCGCGGCGTGTCTTCTCATCGGTGGGGACATTGTCATCCACGGGCTCCACAAAAACTGGGACCACCCGACATGAAACCAGCATTTTTAATAGAAAGGGTAATCTAGGTCGAAAAGCCCTGACTTATCCTCTGTTCTTTGGCCTCCAGCCTATGCGCTGACTGAGCTGTCTGCATCACGAACATGCGGGCCATGTGCGATCATCCGAGCATGTCACTCGGCTAGTGTAAGGCGTGAGTGGTGTCGGGTGCCTTGGTGTAGACATCCAGGTATGCCGCTCCATGTGCGGAATATAATCAGGCCTCTTATCCCACATCCCGAGGCCCCTCGGGAACATGGTCGTGACCATGAGCCGTACTTGTGCCCTTGATGCAGCGGAGCTCTGTTCATGGCGGATATGATCCACCAGCCCCAATGCTTTATCTCCGGCCCTTTCATCGGGGCATACCGGCATACGCGATCCGGGTGACATCTTTCATGTACGCCAGGGATCAGAAAGGAGGCTATACAATCTTGACGGATCCTGTCTTCCACAATTCATGTGTGAGTAGAGACGATGTACGATGGTAGCCCCTCTCCTTATGCTGCTCCGGCTATGCTTTGCCGAATGGGCTCCACACAATGTGCGTCGATATCAGCGTAAGGTGGAGTGATGTTCGGTTGCGGAGTACATGAGGCGTCTGTGTCTTGACACACAGCGCCCCAATATGGCATTGGGTGGTGGGGCTCAAAAGGTGAAAACCACCTTTATATCTTAACGGTGTGGCTGGCAGTGTCGGGTTCCGATTGGCGTAGAACTCCGAGATCAGTGCGGTGCACTCCTTGGGCTCTTCAAAGATGAAGTTCAACCCGGGTGGTGTCAATGTTTGTACAGTGCGGGAATTCTGTGCAAGTGGCTCCTTGCAATGCGCTTTCGAGTATTTGGTCTCTTTGTGTTTGGCATACCATTTCTTCCCTTCGTCGAGTCACCCCATCGAGTTGCGTGAACGAGGCGTTGGCGCGCGGGCTACGGGTCTTTGCTCAGGGCCCTAGCTTGTTCAGGTCTAATCCTCTTTACATCGGCGCCGTGTAGATGTGCCCTTTCTTTGTCTTTTACATTCGACATCGTTCCTATCAAATAAAACGAGCAGTCCCAATGTCGGTCAATTTAAAATTGGCCATTAGGTTGGTTTAGGCTAGGACACTCCACACATAGTCTTTAGCCACAATTACGGCATTACGGCAAGGTCATACTTATTCCATTATTTACATAAAGAAACCAAAAACAACAAAACAAACGCCTCGTGCATTCGGCGGATCCCGATGGTATACCCCTCTATGTACTACTCGGACTTCGTATACATTAATCCCAACATTACCATCGATAACATTTTATCACATAGCACTTAGCGAAAAAAAATTTCCTATCAACCCAACCTAAGCAATTCCCCAATTTCTATGTGATTCGATAATTTCATGCAATTGCAACACTTTATTCCCCCGAAAAATTCATCGCTTCTTTAGCCTAATAACGTTAAGCACAAGACAATTCACCTCACCCAACATGTACAACCCAACAATTTTTCACATTTCAACCTCACTTCAATTTCTTCCTATTCACAACCCAACCCTAGCTACAATTTCACAACAAAAATTCGATCAAGCATGTAATTATCGCGTTCATATAACTCTTTACTTGATACTACGGAACGTAATCAACCATAACTTAAATGAATTTAAGCTAAATTTATACTTAGGGCAAGGGTTTCTTTTCTCTCATGCTCAAAATCAAGAAAAATTTAGAAAAGATTGAAATGAAGTTGAAAGCGTGCCTTAACCCGATGATATGAAGAAAAGTTGAAGAAAACTCGTGCCTAGGTCCGTGCCACGTTGGGGAAGGGGAGGATTTTTGGGTGTTTGTCGCGGAGGGAGTGAAAAATGGGGAAAAATGAGGATTTCGAGGTTAGAGGAGGGTTTACGCGCGGGTTACCGGTGACCCAGAGTGTGACCCGGCGCGAGCCACACCTCCAGCATGTCACGGAGGGTAGCAGGGGGAGCACCCCCTCCAGCGGCACGAAGACCATCGCGTGGAAACGTGCAGGTTTGTAAATATTCAGGAATGCAGCCTCAACATGTCACGGAGGGGGTAACGAGGCCCTCCTCCGTGACACGGAGCCAATGCGCGAGGAGCTCACTATTTTGCCACCTTTTATTTTTTTATTCTCACCTCGATTTTCCTTTGCGATCCTTTGTAATTTTTGCCTCCGTTCAACTGAAATTTATCTCACAATACGGAAATTGGTTGGAATTCGTAGGTTTCAACGCACACAAAAATATATTATATATTTTATATATATTTTTTTCTTTTATTTTCCACACGCAGCCCATCCACCATAAATCGTTAAGCACAAGAATTTTAAATTTTCCCACCCGGCACTTGCATCATGCTATGTCACATAACATCAACTTAACATTTAAAGAGGGTGAGAAATACTCCTGAGGCCTTTAGGCCTAGCCAACAACATGCTTTTCGTTCAAATTTGCGCAGTGGGTGTTCACCCCACACTTTTCTCTTCCACGCTTGTTTGGCTGCCTCCTTCCGGGTACTCGGACTTCCCCTCCATGCATTGCTTAACTCCACCAAAAATAACAAAAGATGAAAAATAAAATAAAATCGACTCTAATGCAGAAATTAAAATGGTACCCTTGGGTTGCCTCCCAGCGGCGCCCTAATTTACGTCGCGGCATGACGTATTACATTTCACCACTTTTTCCTCCACCTTGAGGATATGAATCTCACCTCTAATTTCTTCTCTAATTTCCTTTATGCTCCGAGGGTGGTGGTGCAAAATTATCGGGACCAAGCGGTAGATGTCGCCTTTGACGTTTATTGGTCCTTAAGTAAGTGAAGTCGTTTTTTCTATTGGAGTCAACAAATTTCAGAATATATGGGATTTGGTCCTCCTCTTGACATTTCTCTATAAGCTCGGAAGACTCCATTTCTATGTCGTCAACCAAACTCAAAGTAGAAAATACTTCGAGTGGGGTCCAATGCCTTGATTCGAAGCGCTTTACGTAATTGACCTCCTTACTTGTATACCTCTTCTCCTCATCAAGATCTATTTCTCCGAGTAGTGTCAAATGGGGTATACTCTATCTTTTCTCCCTGAGCAATTTTCTACAAGTATGAGCTCATCAGGGGACACTCAGAGGTTCTAAATGTCGGGCTTCATCGAAAATTCTGCCTGTCTTCCTCTTGTGCTTCCTCTTGGCCTATCGCCTACAAGCTGTCACTGCAGTGATCACAAGCTTCAGCCTCAGCAATCATCTCGGAAGTAGATTTACGCTCATCCTTTTAGCGCCTGCATTCTCTCTTCTGACTTATCAATGTTGCCATTGCCTCCTTCATTGCCGATTGCTCAGGAGTTGTTTCGGCATGTCTTCTAATCGGTCTTGGCGTCCCAAGTCCTCATTTCAGCATGCCTATATTCATCAAAAACAACAGAAGGATCATAGTAGGGGCTCGGGGAAGGGGAGTATGCACTTGGACAGCCATCCCAATGGCCATCTTGACCACCACGTATGTTGCATATTACAATGTTGCCACGGTGGTGTCCTCCGTAATTCGAACGGGTTAAGTCAAAATATGAGTATTCACCATTTAAACCATTTATGTTCCACGATGTCATGTTAAGAAGGGTATTCGAAAGAAAAAAAAATCAAAAGAATTTAAAAAGAAAATCAAGACTACGTTGTCAACCTTATATAGAATTCGTTAACTAACACTTAAGAAGAATTTTACCAATTGCAGGTCCCCGGCAATGGCGCCAAAAACTTGTTCGGGTACATGCGGATGACTACACGCAAGTGCACGTGGTCGAACAAGTAAGTGCTCAAGCCAAGCCAAGTATCGATCCACGGGGGTGGACTACGGGGCAAAATCACTAGAAGTGTCAATTTCGTAACTCTAAAAATGCGGACAACGATGTCAAGAAAGTTTTTATATTTTGTTATCTAATTTTATACTATAGCTAAAATAAATATACAAGTGAGTCGATCTATGAATGTGAGCATGCGGGGCTAAACGAACATGTAAAGAAATTAATTATTGATATACATGGTTTATCTTTTCTCACAGGTTGCCTGATCGGAACTTATGCCTATGGATTAAAACTCTAAATGGCTAACCCAACTTAAGAATCATGAACCTTCCACTACATATGCTGATAAGAAGAATTCAAGTTCTAGCCATACAAAACCGGTTCCACACTTGACTAATACGACTTTCGGTATATTTCTATCCACAGAAATTAGAAAGCCGATTCTCAATTTTCCCAAACAAAGAACAGATCATATCCTATTAATTCACAACTTTCCGGTTTCGCTGCTCTCTCGAGTGAAACCCGAACTTTTTAGATATACATTAACATTGGCCGGATATTAATACGGTAAGAACAAAGAATTAATAGAACAACCATGAAAGAAAAGATGGAAAAACAAGATAATCAACAATTACATTTCAATACAAATGTTCTTAACCTCAGCAAAGAGTGAATTTAGCCACTCATTTGTGGATTAAACATTGTTAAATGAGAGTGTAAATCATACAAACAATTGAAAGAAAGGAGAAAGAGATAGAGAAAAACCTAAATTTTATCCCCTCAATACACTTTTGTAACCCGCTTCTTGCTCCACCAAGTCAGGAATATGTAAAAATAAACCTAAGTGTGCTAATTTATATTAGTAGAAATTTTCCCAGGAATAACAAACAACGTGTCAGAACAACACGAACATTGCCTCACGACCACATTGGCGTGGAGCTTTGGGAAAATCACCCAAAACTCGACCCTAGGCGGCACCCTGGCAGGTGTTGGGCAACGCGATGGCACCCCCTTGTCGCGCGGGCGGCCTCGCAGGTGACACGGCCCTTGGCATCTTCTTTGCTGTGCCTTCTTGCTGCGTTGCACGCATGCAACATTGGCGTGGCACGCACCTGGCGCCCAGCACCGCGCAACACTCTCCTTCTTAAAACTTTTATTGGGTGCTTAGACTCCATTCCTTTTCTTCACCAACTTTTGATTTAGTTCCTAAAAATCATTAAAACCTACAAAACAAGGACTAATCATGTTGGTTAGCACATATCTTAACATTTATATAAAATTACATGAAAATGTATACAATAACTTAGACAAACAAGACTAATTTAAGTTATAAAGTATCACTTGGACATGTTATTTTTGCCGCGATCAATCATCTTTCCATGATGCATCAACACAACTATTGGCAGCACGATCGTCCCGATACACCGAATAACCATACGTACCTTGGCAGTGCTAACCTTTGGGGCGAGAGGGTTAATGCGTCTTTAATTCTGGAAGCTACGCTTACATGCCTTTGTTCTTGAAACTTTCTTGCTTTGCGTCTGTTTGGTCAGAGGAGATGTCGCTATAGTAGAGAACCCTTCAACAAATCTCACAGCCAATATCCACTAACCCAGAAAACTCAGGACTTCGCTCGAGTGGTAGGCCTAGGCCATGTTTTGTATTGCTATCTTACGTATCAACCTATATGCAGTATCCAGGCCATAATATGCCCCAAGAAGGCTCTTGAGTTAAGCCAGAATTCACATTTAGAGAACTTAGCATATAAGCGCAGCGGTCCTTGAGAATGCGGAGCCTTTGTCAAATGTAAATGAGCTTGGTATTTTGTCTCGGAAGCGAGATTACACTAGAATATCATCAATAAACACTATCACGAACGGGTCAAGTAGCTGATCGCATGCTATTCATCAGGTCATAAATATCATTTAGGGCATTCGTCAGCAAAGGACATAACTAGGAATTCAAAGTGTCCATATCGGGTCTGAAGGCAGCGTTTGGAATGTCTCACCACATGCAGTTTGATGATATGGGACCGCAAGTCAATCTTGGAGAAGTATCGGCCCCACAGCAACTAATCAAACAAATCATCTATTTTGAGAAACGGATACTTATTCTTTATTGTAACTTTATTCGAGTTGCGCGATGGTACGTACGTACGGAGCGAGCCATCTTTCTTTCTCACAAATAAATTTGGCCCACCCCGCGGTGAAGTACTGGTTTTGATGAAACCTTTATCAACAAATATTATTTCAAGCTGCTCGCGCTAACTCTCTAAGTTACGCGGGAGCCATACAAGATGGAGGAATTGATATGGGGTGAGTGCACAGTAGTAAATCGTTAATCTGTTCCCTTTGCGGGGGAATACCCGAGGTAGTTCGTGCGGAAATACATTAGGGTCGTTCACCAGGAACGGTGGAGTGTCGGAGACTCTACCGAACATCACGAACCACGACTAGGTAGGTAAATACATCCTTAGTTATCCAATTTCCTCTCTACGAAGGGAGTAGAGGAAATAAACAACCTTTGGCGTAGGCATCTTTGCCTTTCCACTCTGTGCCTCCCTAAAAAAATGGAATCGGACCGTCTGCAGTTAACATTCTACGTTGGCATAGCACGGCACTAACCAATCCATACACATTATGGCATCGAAATCAATCATTCTAACTCTACCAGATCTACGCCAGTGCAAGCGATCGGCAACCTCACGTACACCTCGATAAGTGCGCTGGCTTCTCAGCCAGTCACTTAGATGGGTGTGGATCTTGGGCTTAATAACTCTTGTGCGACATCAAACTTTTTGTGCCCACGAATGAGGTAATATGATAGAGTGGATCTGGATCAATCACTACATAAACGGGGGCATGAGCAGGATAGTCATCATGCACATTTACAACATGCAGAGGCAGCCCATAAAGTCATGTCTCCTGTTAGTGCATAAGTACGGCAGGCGATTGCACAGTGGAAGCTCACGATCTACCCAGGCCTCTTCTGTGGCAGACACGAGGGCCTACGCCTGCCAGAAATTCTTTGGGCTCGTGGCCACTGCGGATCCCTGTCCGATTATCTACACTTTCTCTTGCCCTCTGGACGGATAATCTCTCATCACGTGACCCCTCCACACACCGCAAATATAACACCTCGAGAAGCCATATCTACAAGCTCAGGTGTGAGGTCGGTTGCGATTAGGGCGGGTGGAGGTGTAAATCTGCTCTTGCTCCTGCACTCTCTTTGCGGGGGAATCTTTGTTTGAGCGCCACGGTTCGGCGCCCCTCGGCGAGCAAATCTACCTCAATGCTGCTCTTTGTGGTGAAGTGGGGGTCTAGGGGGTCTATCGACAAGCGGGGCACAGGTCCTCTTTGAACCTCCCTCTTGCATTTCATCGGCTCTGTCTTTACCCGTGACTGTTCTGATTTATGCATCTCTTGCCACATTGCTTAGTGATAAGGCCCTCAATGGTTGAGCAAAGGCACATTACTCGGGGCGTGTCCATATCCTCTCGTAATGTAGCGTCATGCATGCTTCAATATATTAAGGTTCGGCCCCATAACAAACACAGCCAGACTCAGACGGCATAGTATCAACAAAAGTTAGACATAGCGGAGCTAAGGAGTCAATGTAAAGCATATTCGTCTGTTGCTCGCCCCTTGCTCAAATGCAAAAACTGATCTATCCAGAGACTGCCGGAATCTCTCGTGGCAGTAACGGTCCGGAAGGCTTCAGAAGGTTTGGACCGAGTCGGAGAGGCAACATCTCTCCCTCGAGACCTTTCCCAAACTCGTACCATAATACGTATGTCATAGCGAAACACGCCAGCTCGGCGGTTACGAAGGGTCACATGCATAACCGAAAAATTCTGCATCGATCTAAGAAGTCACGGGGTCCTCGCACAGTCGGCCACAGCGGTGTGGGGGACCCCGGTGCCAAATTCCACGACCGGAACTGCACGATCCACGACGGCTCTGGCACGCTACGGGTGGCATTGTGACGTGTGGCCATCATTTGTGCCAACATAACCACCGCTATGAACTTCTTGGTATGATGGTGAAGGTGCAGGGGCTATCGGAGGTGGTGTCGTGCCCAGCGGCTCACGATGTGAGGGGGCTGAGAGAGGGCGCTGATGAAGCCTCCTATGTCGCCCTCGGTCCCAGCGACTCTGGCCCAGGCGAGGCATCCTGGCGGGTGCCTTCTCACGCTACGTATCCTAATCTTACTTGTGGCGGGGTTTTGTTACAGTGTAGTTCTTATCGTAGACAAAGAATATGATAAGTTTCGGGGACTCGACCCTATACTATACCTTCTATATACGTTGAATGAGAAAGAAGAGTAACCATCCTATCATGCCTCGTGACCTCCACGCCTATAGTATGTGGTGCACAACACGTCCACGAACAGACTCTACTGCACGGCTTGCAGGACTCCACAGGACCACGACCTTTGCTACGATACAGTTTGTCACGCCCCGCTTTGGGGGTATGGCGGCACTGGTGCCCTAGTAGGACACAATTACTATACGGGTGACTGAGCACAAATTTGGTGCTTGTCTGTAGCTCTATCTCGGTTACGGAGGAAACGGGCTATATAGCATTTATGCTCCGACCTCGGCCAGCGGGCCTATAGCCACTGTGAATGCAACGCGACTAACCGACATACTCATAACAGGAACCTATGCGGTGACAAGGCCACCATCTTTGTCCCAGTCATCGTAACACAACATAGGGGAATCTTGAATAACTACGTGGCCAGACAAGGTCACCCTACTATCAGGACTATGTTGCCCGACCAACATAAACGGAAATGCTAAACAACAACAAAGCGCACGGCCTTGCACGACCGACTCAAGCTGACCACAAGGAGATAAATATACTCTGATCTGAAGTCTCTGTAGTGCGATAAAATGATCGGGACGGGGCCCCAGACCTGCCCATCTTGTACAACAAAAGAAAGTAAACTACACCTACGATGTAGACTCCGGGATGACGGGAGCGTGGCTCTATTCTTGAGTGGAATCACGAGGGATCACCTCCTCGTGCATGAAAGTCACACACGGTAGTGTCTGACGCCCCAATGGGCGTCGATGCGGCTTTGGTGAGTATGCAAAGCTGAATACAAGCGAATACAAATAACATAACTAGCAATTGAATAGCCGGGAGATAATGAATGAAGAAATGATATGGGGCTGAATCGGGCTTTACGTGTTGTGATGAGGCCCAGGCGTACTGTGGGCGGCGGCTGTGTCTATTAGCAAGTATATAGCACATAAATACATATATATATATATAGCAAGCGAAATTAATACCAACCCCATAAGCGAGGATGCCACCAAGCAAGCAAACAATCTATATGGCCTAAGTTAACGATGAAACTCTTTATGTTGTATCAGTTCAGTTATTGATACTGTAGTAAAAATAAGTTACTCCTCTCATGCTAACTACGAGCACCTCTGTAGGCCCGCAGGATCTCCGGCTCGGGCCTTAGCCTCGAATTATAAATGGCAGGTAATGCAGTCAGGAGGACTCTATGTGTATCTATAGCGAAGCGTATGCCGAGATGGCTCTTGACTGTGCCTAGCAGGAGACTTTACGTATAATAATGTTTGATACGACTGATATGGGGAAAGCTTCATCCCATCTTCGTCAATCCAGGGACGACATGCCACTCCTTGGAGTGACGTAAATGGCCGGCTCAGTGGGTGACACGATTCTCGGCCTAGGGGCGGCGGGGAGCGCTCAAAAAGAGTGCCCTCCTTTGACACAGCAAGTCTCAACAAACAATAGGCATATAAATAGCGAAGCATGTTTAATTGAAAATGCTATCAGGAATTCGATTTCTTATTCGATCTCTTTTCTATGTTAAGCGGATTCTCATTTGCTTTCTTGAATACGAAATCTTTATCATTGCATGTTAATACGTAGCCAAGATACTGTTGTCTGTATGGATTGTCTGTAGCCAAGATCTTATCTGTCTGTATGGCTAATCTTTAGCCAAGATATCATCTGTCATTTGTTTTGCTACTAACTTTTATTAGGTTATACATCATATTATTCCTAGCGACATGCTTGCTAATCACATACGGGCTATGCGAGTACTGGAATGCTAACTCGCCATTTTGGCGCGTACTTTCTTAACTTTCGGGTGAGTACGATGTACAACGCAAACCCAGTTATAACTTGCACAATACTCATCATTCAACTCAGGAATTGCTTTTCACAGAGTTTACTGTGATTATAAGGCTAAAGCTACTAACTATGAAGAAAGCTGGTTTTACATACCTTAACTCGGGTTGTCAGGCTATCGGATGAAGCTCGGTCGATTACTCCGGCTATATCTCCCAAGCGCATTTACATATATATCAATTAGTACTACATCCAAGTATTACGAAAGAAAACGTCACTTTCAATATATTTCATAGCCTAAACTTAGGCTTATCAAAGAGCGATCGAAACTTGCTATTTCTCGGAAGTCCGGAAAGGGAGAAGTATTCACTTTAAGACTGGAGCACATTGACACTTATTTGGAGCAATTCCACTTACCTTAGTCCCAGGTAGCACGGCCGGTTTGTCGGCCGAATTTCGCGAAATAAATGCAGTAGGAATGCTCCTGTTGCCAAATGCCTCGGTATCAGGTTAATTTGGTTTGAACTACGTTTGTGATTGTAATCGGCGATAATTTAATATCCCCTTCATACTCTCTCTATTTTCGTGAGCTTTTACGGAAATTTTCATGTAAATAATGAATTAAAACCAAGTGGGGCTTTATATACTTGGCTGGGCCAGGCCCAGCGTATCCTGAGCCAACACGGGAGGCCCCACACCTCCGTGACACGCGCCATCGCGGAGGGCTGCTGACTCCTCCGGCGATAGTTCGACGGGTTTCTCGTCGTATTTTCCCAGGCCTTTTTCTAGCATGTATGGCTTTCAAATATTCTTAACCAACACGCGAATAGGCCATCTATGTATCGGGAATCTTACGGGGTGTAACAGAAATGCATGTGGTATCCTTAGGAAAACTCGAAGAGTAAAACCTAGGATAGACCTAGGAACGCAAGAGTGAGTTCAAGTCTTTAAAGTGATTAGCAATTAGAATAGGAATATACCTAATTCGCCTCGCTTGGTTATTAAACGGGAAGATAGCTAGAACTTGAATTTAAAATTTCACCTCTTCTCTTTCATGTAGTTTTGAAGTCAAGTTAAGGTTTGAAAGTCCATAACCAAGGCATTACCCTAGTAAACTACTCACTAGATTAACACATATGAATTAGATTGTAACATCCCCGCTCAACGATGTAGTTGTGAGGCTAATTCGACAGTGTTTAGAGGCTCAAAATACCATGAACATTGCGTTAACATTTTGAGACAACAAATGAAGAAAAATACTTGAACCAATATGAATGTAGCTATACATTTTGTTTGGCCTTAGCCATGGATTATTCACATTGCGCTTTTCAACTAACTTTGTGATCGTCCTTGAATTTAGAAAAAATAATTAAATCTTGAAAAACTTGCACTTAGAAATCTTGAATTAATACACAGGCAGAGTAATTCACTATAATCTAGTCTTTATGGGTGCGACATCTAGCTCACCAAGAGTCACTATATTACTTGTACGGCCGTGTGCGCTTGCGTGCACCAGGAGATGTAGCAAGTTTTGGCGCCATTGCCGGGACTGGCAACAATTAGTGAATTTGTATTTTTATGTTATTTTTATATTTTATTAAGTGTTAAAAAAGTTAGTCTTGGTCATCTAATTTGCAGGTAATAGGTTGGTCCTTACGGCAAGCTATAAAGGGATAGAGAGTTGGTTAAATCATATCCCAAACCTGAAAGAAGGTTGCAACAATTGAGAAGGGAAGGTTCCACTCTATATCCAATTTAACGGGTTCAACGGGCGAGGTTGCACCATCGGAGATGACCACGGTAAGACACATTCGTGAGCTGGCTGTCAGCGAATGTTTCCTCACGACATCCATGAATAGACCCTAGAGATAGATTTGGTGAAACGAGAACATGGATGCGGTTGCTACACTCAAGTTGGCAGGTTTATAGGGATGACAAATAAGGACCCACGAAGCATCTGCCAGAACTTCGGAGACCGGTGACACATTTGTCCCTAGAAGTGATTATTGATTATATCGGGCTAACCTTTTCCTATTTCACTTTTAGGAGAAGCTAAAAGGTGGTTGAAGGCATAGTAACTAAACTTCATCACTAGATAGGATGAATTGGCGAAATATTCCCTCATCGATTCTTTTAGTCATGCCATGCTAGTGTAAAGTGAAAGTTTGAGCTTGAAGCAAAAGCCTAAGGAGAATTTGTATTTGTCTTGGAAATGATTCAATATATTATTGAGAGATTGTCCCCCACCACCGATGAAAGTAAAGTGTTGGCCCATACATTTGTGGAGAGTCTTCATCCTTACATGAAATCTTGTTAGACTTAGCATCGGGTGGGCAGCACTAAAAAAGACTACGGTGAAATTTGTACACTCTATTGAAAAGAATACAACGAAATCTAGAGTGGCACGGTGATGCCATCATAGGGAGCGGGCAAGAGAGTTCTTTGGGTTAATAGAGGTTGACAGCATGAATGCATTAATAGCTTGACTAGCATCCTTTTAGCACAGCCAGCGGAACGAGGTAAATGCATTTCAGCAGGCCCCATCTTTGGTGTGAGATTTGTTACTGCTTGGCGGGCATGGTGCATACTTTTATGGAGAAAATCCTAAGTCGGTGAATCATGTGGGGAATGTCGGAAGGAACAACCAGGACCTGTGAACACCTATAACAGAACTAGCAGAATCACCCTAACATTTCTTTGGGTGGAAATTAGGGGCATAGTTAGAGTTATCGAGCGGCCTCGATTAGAATTAGTATCGACAACGGGGTAGATAGGCTAATGGCCAATCTAGCAAAATTTAGGGATATTACGGAAAATCATAGCCAACTGAATGTAGATGGCGAGTTGATTTGCTTAAAAAATGGCTTTAGATCTTAAAAATCTTATGGAGATATTAGGAGGAGAGAGCTTGAGTTGGAGGTTGATGATTGGGTATTTTGAAGAAATCTTGATGAATGGGAGTTATGAGATTTGGTAAGAAAGTATAGTCCCCAATATTTGATCCTTATAGGATTCTAAGGTGAGTTAACAGGTGGCATATGAGTTGGAGCTACCGGTAGGAGAAGCTAGCTTCGGTGCATCCGGTTTTTCATGTATCTTTGTTGAAATAGTGCATTGGCAACCTAGCCTTAGTTATTTTGGTAGAGATAGGAGTGAAGGATAGCCTTACTTATGAGGAGGTATCGATTGAGATCCTTGATCGTCGGGAGTGAAAGTTGAGGAATAAGGAGTAGCTTCAATGATGTTTTGTGGAGAAATCGAGTGATTGAGGGGAGCTACATGGGAAGTCAAAGAGATAAGATGACTGAATGTGGCGTCTTTTTCCTTCATTTCGATTCCATCATGAGGTACTAGTTTCCTCCTTAGTACTCTATTCGATTTCATGTCGAGTTCATTTCTCTAATTTTCCTTCATGTCATAGCATGTACATATAATTCATGAATTCAATTCAATCATGTATTTCAGTGGGAGTAAGTCTCCATTAGTTTTCATCTATGGTTGTTCGGTTTAGAATTACATCTTTTTCCCTACTCTTCTAGCTTAGTTAGCCTATATTAGAGAATGAATGTTCCCAAGGGGAGATAATGTAACATCCCAAAGTTCCTTAGGTCGGGACCAAGGCTTACAATAGAAAATAGAAGGAAAGCTAGAACCAAACAATGAACCTCGGTACGGTTCATTGTTGAGATTAACCAGTGCATTAGATGTGCTCGTTGTTTGATGTTCCGGGTGTCGAAATTTGCCAAGAACCCATGAAGTTGTAAGGATCATTGGTTTGATTGAACTGGTCGTCGTTTGGGATCATTGAAGAGGATTTAGAGAATTTTGAAGGAAGAATGAGGAAAACAACGGATGGACCAATGGTCCATTATTTGGGACCATGACCCATTTATGGGTCGTTGATTACCCGATTGGTTTTAAAATTTTTGGGCGAGATTTGGAGCTTTGTTCTAGTATGTGGATAGAGCCAAACCTAAAGAATTTATTGAAAAAAGGTATGAAGATCAATTATTAAGTGTAAGAAATACATTGGATGCAAATTAAGATCATAAGGAACCTCTATCACAAAGTTGAGTTGAGAGCCTTTCTTACGATTGAGTTTTTGCATAATGTCTTATAAAGGTCAAATTCAAATGACTAGAGATCCCATTATACAAATTATTTTTGAGTGATTCAATACATCAAATTAAATCCTTGGTGTCTTCTTTCTAATGCATCTAACCTTCATCAATTGGAGTTCGGAGTAAAATATTTATGAGTTGTTTAGTAAAACAACAACGAGACATTGGGCCGAACCTATGTACGGAGTTGTCCTATCAAACAACATTTGACCTGTCTTTTGGTTGTTATGCTTGCCAATTTCAGGCTTTAATTCAATAGTTTGGAGTATTTTGGTAAACTCTTATTATTCTAACTCCTAAATGATATTGTTTTGGGCTTCTTAAAGGTCATATTAAAGGTTTTAACTTAGCCTAAATCCTCACCCTCTCAAAATATCGATAGTTGGATTTTCTCTCAGGAAAGGAGCTAGAGTTCTTTTTCAAGCTCTTTCAAATCTTCCTTGGGTCTTCAAGACAAGTCAAGGGATCCTCAACCCAAGTATGTAGGGTTATAAATTAGAATTTCAAATTCATAAATAAAGTAAAAAAATCACAATAAAAAATATATAATTAAAAATTTTAAATTTTTAAATTCTAGGGTTTAACTCAAATCAATGCAATCTTCCAATCTATCTCTATGGGTTCAATGCTCTCATGTTTCAATTGATGATTGGTTGCTATTAGGGAATTTAACTCTCAATTTACTTACTAATTCATGATTTCAAAAATTCATGAAAATTGCTCCTATTATTCATGTTTATTAAAATTCAAAACTATAGATCCATGAATTCATGATAAGTTATCTAATATGCATGGATTTACATGGAATCTCAAATTAACAATTCATGATTTTGAAGTATGAAGTTAGTTTAAGTATGTATGATTTTATGATTGGGCAAGCCCATGCAAGGGTCGTATGTTTGTTATGAATTTAGCCAAAGCTAGTAAGATTAATTTATGATATGATTTGGAGTCAAGACTCCCGATGTAGTTTATGATATGATTTGGAGCCAAGACTCCCAATACGGTTATGATATGATTTGGAGTCCGCTCCTAATACAACTTATGATATGATTTGGAGTCATGACTCACAAGAAGTTCATATTAAAGGCTATGTTTGAGAATTTGATTATGTAAGGCACTATGCATGTCTTGGGAGTAGTGTCTCTTGGTAGGAAGCAGGGTTTCGATTTTCTCCGGTCTCTTAAACTACATGCCAACATAGTTATATATTTGGGACCTCTCAAGAGAGTGCTTCCTCCACCGAGGGCACACGGGTGATATCACATCTTATTAGTCCACTTACTAGCAAGGCTTAGGATGACTCTCACAGCACATGGGCAGATGTCGGGGATCATCATGCGCTCGGCCACAAGGTGGTTGTCGGTTGCCAGTGAGTCTCCCCGCCATGTTTTGATTTGCTTATGTTGCTTATGTTATGATAATATGTTTTATAGCATATTTGACCCATTGATCAGCTTATGAGTTTTCACGTATGATTTAAAGTATGGTTCATTACATGATTTTCTATTTCTAAACCTTGGTTCATTATGTTCATCTTATGATGAGTATATTATGATTATTATTACTTCAAGAATATGATGTTCAACACATTGTCATTACTCTCATGTTCTATCTTGATTTATGTTCATGTTTTCATACTATCGTTTTACTAGCATGTTTACTCATTAAATACTCGGTATTCCAAAGTGCCGGCCGCGCCTCTATGCTATATCATTTCATGAAATATAGGTCGAGGTACTCGGACTCGGTTCGCGGTTAGAACTAGAACTTGATCGGCTAACGGGGTGAGTCTCAACTTTCGAGGACTAGAGTTATATACTTCATTTAAGTTCTTTCACCTTGTTTTAGTTTAAGATTTTGAGTTAGCGGGAGCTTTTTCTCGGCTCATTAAATTAGTAGAGGCTTTCGGACATAGAGTTATCATGTTCGACTTTGTGACTCGGTACAATATCAAATTATCTTTGTTATCCGTAAGGGAATATCTTATATTTCGTTAGCTTCTCTCAGTTTTCCTTATAAGTTATATTGTGCTAGTAATATGTCAGGCCATGAGTTAGCTTGGAACCATTCGTGGTTCTAGGTCCTATATCTCGATCCACGGTCCATGCTTGGGTTATGAAAAACCTTGATCACAGGAGCTCATCTAAATCTCACCTCTAGAGCATCAGAGATTTAATAGAAAGGTGAGCGGCGCAAGATGTGTTGTTTTACTCCTCTACAAAAGATGTCTCTTGTCCAGACATTGATTATTTTCTTATTCTTTCTTTTCTAAAAACTCCAAGACAATGTTAGGTAAATTTCCTCATGTGCAATGACAATCGAGGTTAAGATGCAGCAGGATTATTGTTGTCTTCTTTATTTATAATGATGTTATGATAATTTATTTTCATAATGTGTTTTATTTCTTCTATATGTTGGTTATTTTGGTCTTAGTTGGAAAACATTGGTTCGCCTCACAGAGCGATTAATGTAGGTGTCAATCACGGTCAGCAGGTCATGACATTATCAATTACATCCCATGTTCGATCATATTGAGTCATATTCGAAATGAAACATCTTTCGACATTATAAAAAAAGAGATGATTTTTGATTTTCTTATGGTGGAAAAAAGGGTTGTCAAGTTTGATTAGAAATCAATAATGGTGGTAGGTTAGATATTCATACGACAAAATGGAAAATAAAGGTAGAGATAGCAACGGTTACACGTTCGGTCTAATTTATGGGGACACTAAATAACAGGTCTTTTATTTTTTTTATCAACTCTGCTAGTTTAGGTAAATATTTTTCCTTGAAATATGAAAATATTGGTATATCTAGTAATTATTACTACTGTATGTGTATATTTATCTTTTTTCCCTCAAATTTAATAGACGGGCTAGAAGTACATAGAGTCTTTGAATGGGCTTTATAACTTTTAAACATAAGCTTAAGTTACAAGTTAAATTCCTAATTTATGACTTTTTAATTTATATTTATTATTCTAACTTAAAAATAAATATTTAAAAATAATTTTCTTAACTTTTCTAAATAATATAAAATTATTTTAATTTAAAAACATCTAAAATAATTGAATGAAAACAGGCTTACACTTAAGCACTCAGGCAATTACAATCTGTTTGATATTTCATAATTAGAATTATGAAAGAACAAAAACCTTGCATTGCAACACTTCAGCAATTATCAGCCACCATAAAATTTTAACTCTTTAGGGGAATAGAGATATAATTGCTAGTATAGGATGCAAATATCTTTATATAAAAACATGCTTGTATTGTTTTATAATAAGTCAAATCTAATGCTGACCTTGATTATAAACTCCATTATTTCAATATTTGACTCTGAGATTTAACAAAGAAATTAGATATTTTGAATTTATAATTTTAAGAGAAAAGGAGTTAAAAATACTTTTGAACTATGCGAAATTGAATAAAAATATCCTTTGTTAATAGTTATATCCAAAAATATCTCTCCGTCAATATTTTGGTTCAAAAATACCCCTTTATTTAGATAAAACGTATTATTTTCTAAAATGCATTAATTTTATATAAAATATTTTTAACCCATCATTAATTTTTATATGTATAAAATTACAATAATTTAAAAAATGAAAAAATAAAAAAATTAAAAAAATTAAAAAAATTAAAAAAATTAAAAATATTTTTATTTCTTAATCTTTTCGAGTTAAAGAAGGATAAGCATTTGCTAATATAATCCTTGATTTTATAGTTAAGATATAACAATCGTCTTGTTATAAAACACGCAAAATTATTACATTACTTTAATTCATAAAATATACGTAAAATATCTTTGATAGAGTTATTATTGATCTTTTTTTTCCATTTTACTTTAAAATCAAGAAATATATTAGCAAATGCATATCATCTTCAATTAAAAAAATTAACGAATAAAAATATTTTTAATTTTTTTAATTTTTTTAATTTTTTTAATTTTTTTAATTTTTTTAATTTTTTTATATATATATATATATATGTATACATATATATGTATGTATGTATGTATAACATGACTAATATTATCGGTTTAAACGAGTATATGCAATTATCCTATTTTAATTGGTAAGAATGAGATTTAGAAGAAAAGATTATTTTTACTTTTGTTGTTAAAGAAATTTTAAAAGAAAAGAAATAAGAAAAGGGGTGTCTTTAAAATTATATTTTATTAGAAAAAGAATGTGCTTAAAAAGAAAAGCAATAATATATTTATTAGGAAAAAGATATTTTGACCCAAAAGTAACAACAGGGGCATTTATGTTCAATTTCGCATAGTTTAAGATATTTTTGACCATTTTTCCTAATTTTAAACACATTATAATAATTTTGTGTGTAAATTTTTTTTAAACTCAAGATATTTACATATCATAATATTTAAGTGATTATAAAAAGTTTTTATTTTAAAAAGTATTAAAAGGTCAAAGATTAAGTATGTATATATCCTTATACTATAGACATTCTTAGAAGTAGTAGGTCCTTGAATATTTTGGATAAAAAAACTGATGTATCCAAACCACGTTAATACTAATTGACAACACACATAGAGATAAAGAGTTTCGGTGGGATATCCAAATGAATTAAACATCCATAACAAATCTAACACATTGGTAACATGACAAAATAACTAACTTTAGAAATAAAATAACATGCACTATAAAATGAGTCTTCTTTATCAAAATGGAGTATAAATTCATTCCACCTCCTCGAGTTTCTCCTTTCCCTTTTCATTTTGCTTTTGCTTTTGCTTCTCCTTCTCTTCCTTCTCTTTTTCCTTCTGCTTCTTCTTCTCCTCTTCCTCAATTTTTTCCTTCTCCTTTTCCTGCTTCCTCTTCTTCTTTAGTGGTTGATCTTTTTCATTGTCATCGTCATCACCATCTTCATCATCGTCATCCTTATCATCATCCTTATCGTCATCATTATTCTTGTTATTCTTATTCTTATTATCATCATCATCATCATCATCATCACCATGTCTATTGTTGTTACCATTATTTTCAACATCGTCACTAGAAGGTTCTTCATTGTCAGAACTCATTTCCCCATATATCTTATCATCAGTGTCATCACTATCAGTACTATCATCACTACTAAACACATAATCTTCATAAGAAAAACTATCATCATCACCATATTTATTTGCTAGAACTGTCGTCTTTGATATTTTAAGCTCAGGAAAAAATAACCTACAACAATGTTATTAAATGTAAAAGTGAATAATTTTATCAAATATTAATTAAATTCAACTGAAAAAATCAAAACTTATTTGTACCTTATCTCTTCTCCAAGATGGTTCAGAAATGATAGATACGCACTCTAGAAAAAAAAAAACACATTCATTTAGAGAAAAAAAATATCACTTAAAAAAAAAAAGCTCTCTAGTATGTATCATTGTAGTAATGTTACACAATAAAGCAAATTTATGCATCTGATTCATGAAACAACTTATATAAAATACAAACTTGAAATAAAAAAACGGAGGGAAAACACATGAAACAGGTCTATACATAAATAGGTACTAGCTAAAAATGTACCATGAATAGGAGAGACACCGAAGAAACAATCATTTGAAGAGAAACATTGGTGATGGAAAGTCTTTGTGAATCCATCGAATAATTTTTAGGCTATGGAGGACTAAAGATATTCAGTTTTGGAGTGAATGTAGAGGGACACAAAGGGGTTTT
>JACEIK010003706.1:7686-30863 GCA_018107945.1 Datura stramonium | reverse complement strand
CATGGTCTCACCGCGGCAGAACAAGTTCCGTTGTAGAGGTATTGCCTTGGCAGTAGCTCAACTTAGCTGCACACCCAACATTTCACTAACACTTTAAAAGTTGCAATCACTAAAATCATCCCCGATATTCACATACATTAATAAACAATTGACACCACATAACCACACAGGATATAGAATAAATCTTTACAAAGATTTCACAACTTAATCACGAGTTTTCATTTAGCTATTCCAACTATCAAGTCATCACAACGCCTCAACAATTCAGACGGTAACACATGACCACAAGTTCAGTTTAGTAAGATACTCACATACGTAGTCTAATTCTCACAATCTTACAACAAATAAATTAATATAATGAATGGTCACATGTCGGGAACACACCTCTATCACATCACCATAAACACTGAATCACTGAATATCGATCTACACACATGCTAGACGGTCTTATTTCTACCCTTCCAGTCATGACCTATAGGGGACTCTAGAAATCCATGTACTATACCTGCGTGGTAGCCGCTCCTACTTATCTGCTAGTATGGATACTTCCCTCGAATACGAGCCACTCAATCATTATTACTCGCCTGGATGCCCTACCCTAGTTGTTTGCAAATCTTTATTTAAATCACGAATATAATCTTGTTTTAATCTTGTTTTCTCTAAAACCCCCCAATTTGGAGATAACTCACCAACAAGTTCAATTACCAGCATTAGTCTAGATTCCCTATTCCCTGCGGGTTTGACCCCAACATCTTAATTGGGTTCTTTATTGATAAAGATCGATTTATACTTTGTCAGAAAGTGTGAGTTTGAGTGTTATAAAAAAGTGGCATCGTTGCCGGAGAATACAGCTAAGATTAGATTAATTGCTCTTATTTGACTTTTGGTTGTTATTTTCCTATTTACATTTGCTTTATTTTTCTTTTGTGATTCATTCATGCCAACAAAAAGGGAGCTACCTTTTCAAAACACCCAGATAGAAGACAAGAGCCTGCTAGCGCCCGTGGAAGAGATGATGAATATTGACACACCAGCAGCTGTCTTGATGAACTATGAAGGAGATGGGTACTGGGATACACTGTAATACCCTAAAAGTTCCTAGGGGTAGACCCGGGAGTTAAAAATTGAAAACTATTGAAAATGGGAAAATCACAGAACGGGCGATGTAACGACTCGTGGTATCCAAGCACGAGTCGTTGTATGTAGTCGTGGTGATTGGGGAGTTTTGGTGGCAGTGGAGACAACGGGCGATGCAATGAATCGTTGCTTGGAAAACTGAGTCGTTGTTGGCAGTCGTAGGAGAGGTCGG
This sequence comes from Datura stramonium, assembly GCA_018107945.1. Taxonomy (NCBI): domain Eukaryota; kingdom Viridiplantae; phylum Streptophyta; class Magnoliopsida; order Solanales; family Solanaceae; genus Datura; species Datura stramonium. The sequence goes on along the minus strand of JACEIK010003706.1, from coordinate 29,554 downwards.
GCATAGCAGTTGAGGATACCACGGGTCATCCAACGACTCGTGGTGAGAAGTGAAGACCCATGGTCACCGGTCGTCATTTGGTTGCAAGAATTTCCAGTGCATGTGATGGATCAAGATCACGACTCGTTGGAAGCAACCACGAGTCGTGGTGATGCTCGTGGTCAGGAGGTCCATTTTGTGAAGGGGCAAACAACGGTTGACTTGAAGACCCTTTGGTCTAAAGGACGAGTCATCCTGTCTATCTGTTGTTCTATTCCGGAGGCTAGTCTTAGAAATGCTCACGATGGGCCATACAACAGGTCGTCGTTTCTTCCAACGACTCGTTGGACCAATCTGGACAATTTTCAGAGAAGATTCATTAAGGATATTTTCGACTTTTTCATGCTATGAGACCCTAAACTACATCGTTTTAGCCTAGGAAAGGTGGGTTTTAGAGGGATAATCTATTCTAAGTCCTCATTCATGCATGCAAGAGTATAGAGAGGTGATCAAAGGGTGATTCAAGGCTTCCTTCTCCAATTCCTTTCAATTTCTTTTGGGAATTCAAGGGAGGGTAAGAATCGATTATTTTCAGGAATGCAAGGTTTCAAATGGGTGTTTTCTTCCACACCCATGCCCATTCCCTATCAATTTACAAAAATCTATCAATAATTCATTGGGGTATTAATTATATTCTTATGAAAATCTTATTATTTATTTATGGGCTTATATGATTTACGAATCTCATGGATTTTGATCAAGTTTTTCAATACAGTTTACTTATAAAATCACAAAATTCCGATTTCTATTCAATTAAGCCTACTTATAGATGATCTATGATTATTTGATTTATGATATCCTCTTCGATTGCTTGTATTTATGAACCCAGCATGAATTATGGTTTGAAACATGAAATTATTTATATGCCCAACATGATTTGATGATTTACAAGTTATGTTCATGATTTCACGTATGCATGGACTTTATGATTTATGCACAATAAATGACGAAAAGCATGTTTTCAAGTTACCCAATGTTAATAGCATGTTTTTGAATGAATTGAGAATTATAAAGCATGGAAAAGTATTGGGAATTGCCCACATGTTCAAGGATGATTTAGGATATATGAAACGGATCTCATGATTTACTAATTTATGATGTTGGCCGACTAAAGGGCCTTTGATTCAGGCTAATAATGTTTAATGGGGATCAATAAATGTTGAATGTCATATTATATCCAATGAATCTTAATGCATGATGTTATTGATTTATGTATGAGCCTATATACATGTTTTTGAGAGCCGTGTCTAGCAGCGAGCAACCCGACGTTCAAAGGACTACGCCGGTGTCTCATAACCATGTGCCACCGTGGGTTTATAATGATTCATTACAATGATAATGATCTCCTCTTTTCATGATATCACATAATGTACATCCCTCGCTTGGAAGGCCAGGGGCGACTCTGCCCACTTGAGTGAGATAGTTGGGGCATCATGAAAGGCTCTACCATGATGGTGTCAATTATGACGAGTCCTCCCATTGTTCCACATATTTTTTTATGCATTATTGTGTTTTTTATTTTGGCTCGAGTAATGATAAGTTCCTCTTATGAATATGCTAATGAACATTTTATGAATGATTTGAAACCTTGATCCTTACATTATGTTACGATGATTGTGATCCAGGAATGAAGTCCCCTTCTTGTGATGTTTTATGAATTTTCCATTCATTTTAAATATCTATTTTACTTACCTTGCATACTCGGTACATTCCATGTACTAACCACATACTTTCTATGTTGTATCATTTCATGATACAAAACATGGCTCTCAGGATCACCCTCCTTAGTAGCTCTTCAGAGTTTTCTATCAACTTATTTGGTGAGTCCTCATGTTCTGATGGACATATGTTCTGACTCTAATGTTCTCTTTCAGTTTCAGTATCGTAGGGTTGGTGGGGTATTGTCCCATCAACCCATCTTTCATGAGTAGAGGCTTTTAAGACTATAAGTTGTATTCAGCTGTCATGTATGAATCATGTATTATCTTTTCTACATTATTATGCCATGATTTCATTTCCTCATGTTAAGTCTTCCGCTTATGTGAATGAATTAGATGTATTCTCATGCCATGGGTCAACTTGGGGTCTCTCGGAGCTCCTTGTCCCGTGTTACAATCCAGGTCTACGTTCAAGTCGTACAAACATGGTATTAGAGCCATAGGTTTGAATTTTCCTAGGGTGTCTGAAAGTTGCGTTAAGTAGAGTCTTTTTCATGGGTGTGAAACATGTCACACTTATGATGAAGATGCTAAGAGACGTTTAGGAAATGTTCCCTTCTTTCATGATCTATGTCATGAGATGAAAAGTTTTCCTACCCTTCTATTTCATGCTATTTGTGTTTACAGAATCATGCCTCCATGCCGAGTGAACGTCAGAAGAAACGGAAATGGAAATGATCAAGAGGGTGCCAATGGTGATGGGCATCAGCCAGCCCCACTTGTTCACGAGGGGCACGCAGCAGAACCAACTGCCCACGTTGAGTTTTGGGCAGCGATTCAGATGCTGGCATAGGCTATGGCTACCTAGGTTTATAATCAGACAGTGGCACATTAGCCTCAGAATGGGAATGCAGCGGCAACTAGGGTGAGGGATTTCTTGAGGATAAATCCTCCTGAGTTCATGGGGTCGAAGGTGGACGAGGATCCACATGAGTTCATTGAAGGGATATTGAAGGTCACCAGGTCTTTGGGGTGACAAATGGTGAGAGTTTTGACTTGGCCTCCTATCAGCTAAAGGAGGTTGCTCATATTTGGTACAAGCAATGGAAAGACAGCAGGGCAGCGGGAGCAGGCCCTATCAGCTAGGATGAGTTCCACGTGGCTTTTCTCGATTGGTTTTCCCTAAGGAGATGAGGGAGTTGAAAGCAACTGAGTTTGTGAATCTTAAGCAAGGAAAGACGACAATGCTGGAGTATTTGCTTGAGTTCACTCGCTTGTCAAAATACGCCCCAGAGTTGTTGATGGATCAGAGGGTACGGGTGAGCCAATTTGTTCATGGTATGGCCGGTTATTTAGACAAGGATTGCAGGACTGTCATGCTTCATCAGGATATGGACTTTCCTGGTGTAGTGTTGTACGCCCAGTAGATAGAGGCGGCTCATGCGAGAGATAGAGAGGCAAAGAGGGATCGGATAGATAGCCTTGGGTTTTCACATCAGAGGTCCAACGGCGGTCACCACCCACAATTTTAGCAAAGATCACTAGGCCCAGCACTGTCATCATCTAGTATTCCATCCAGATCCAAGGGTGATCAAAAGGGTAGGACTTCAGGATTCAGGGATCAGAGGGGCACTCAGATGGAGCGCACCTCCCCAATCTGCGAGAAGTGTGGTAAGAGTCATGCCGAGGAGTGTTTTCTCGGCTAAGATATTTGCTATGGGTATGGTATGTCCAGCCACATGCACTGAGTGTGTCAATTTGCAAGACAGGATGGTGATAGAGATCGTGCACAAACCACCAGGTCAACAGTGGCTCCAGAACGTTCATCTCTATAGGGAGCATCTACTAGTTGGTGTGGTGGACAGTGCCAAAATAGATTCTATGCCCTCCCCTCATGCCAGGAGCAGGAGACTTCACCAAATGTGGTCACTCGTATGTTGCTTGTCTTTCACATTGATGTTTATGACTTGCTAGATCTGGGAGCTACCTTGTCCTTTGTAACTCCTTACATTTCTAGTAGTTTTGGAGTTAGTCCCGAGACTCTACCAGAGCTATTTTCGGTTTCTACTCCTGTTGGTGATTCAATTGTAGCTAGGCGGGTGTATGAGGTTTCCCCATTACAGTGTTGCATACGGTCACCTCCACGGACCTAGAAGAGTTAGCCATGACTGACTTTGACATCATTCTAGGCATGGATTGGTTGTTCGCATGTTATGCTTCTGTTAATTGTAGAACCCATGCGGTGGAATTTCGCTTTCCAGGTGAACCAGTCTTAGAATGGAAGGGTAGTTCAGCTGTACCTGTAGGTCGATTCATTTCATATTTTAATGTCCCGAAGATGATTTCTAAGGGTTCCATGTATCATTTTGTTAGGGTTAAAGATGTTGAATCCGAGACCCCGACTATCCACTCAGTCCCGGTGGTGTGTGAGTATCCAGAGGTCTTTCTTGATGATTTGCCAGGTTTTCCTCCTGAGATAGAAATTGATTTTGGTATTAACCTTCTACTTGTTACACAACCTATATCTATCCCTCCCTACATAATGGTTCCAGCCGAGCTAAAAGAGTTGAAGGATCAGTTGAAGGACCTATTAGATAAGGGCTTTATTAGGTTGAGTAAGTCTCCATGGGGTGCACCAGTGTTATTTGTTCGAAAGAAGGATGGTTCGCTTCGAATGTGCATTGACTATCGACAGTTAAACAAGGTCACCGTTATCCTTTACCAAGGATCGATGATTTGTAGATCAGCTTTAGGGTGCCAAGTGTTTCTTCAAGATTGATCTCAAATCCAGGTATCACCAACTCAGGGTTTGGGAGAGTGACATCCCAAAAATCGCTTTGAGGGCTCGATATGGTCACTACAAATTTGTTGTTATGTCTTTTGGACTAACCAATGCCCCTGCAGCTTTCATGGACTTGATGAAGAGGGTATTCAAGCAATATCTGGACATGTTTGTAATTGTGTTCATTGATGACATCCTTATATACTCTCAGAGCGAGGAGGAGCATGGTGCTAACTTGAGAGTAGTGCTACAGACGCTCAAGGATCATCAGTTGTATGCAAAGTTCATCAAGTGTGAATTTCTATTGGACTCCGTGGCATTTTTAGGCCATGTGGTATCGAGTGAGGGCATAAAGGTAGATTCTTAGAAAAATGAGGCGGTGAAGAGTTGGCCCAGACCAGTGAACCCTTCGTATATTCGAAGTTTCTTGGGTTTAGCTAGCTACTACCAGAGGTTTTTTGAGGGCTTCTCATCTATTGCATCACCCTTGACTAGGTTAACTCAGAAAAAGGTGATGTTTCAATGGTCGGAGGCATGTGAGAAAAGCTTCCATGAGTTGAAGACTCGACTCACTTCAGCACCAGTGTTGACCCTGCCCGAGGGTACCGATGGTTTTGTGGTGTATCGTGATTCTTTGAGAATCGGACTTGGGTGTGTGGTGATGCAGCATGGGAAGGTGATAGCATATGCCTCAAGGCAGTTGAAAATCCATGAGAAGAATTACCCGACCCATGACCTTGAGTTGGCCGCGGTGGTATTTTCATCGAAGATATGGCAACATTACTTATATGGGGTCCACATGGACGTGTTCACGGATCACAAGAGCTTGCAATATGTGTTCACGCAGAAATATCTCAATCTACGACAAAGGAGGTGGTTGGAGTTACCCAAGGACTACGATATGAATGTCCTTTACCACCTGAGTGAGGCTAATGTGGTATTGGACACACTTAGTAGGCTCTTTATGGAGAGAGTGTCCCACATGGATGAGGAAAAGAAGGAGTTAGTGAAAGATGTCCATCGACTTGCAAGGTTGGGAGTTAGATTGGTTGACTCGACCGATGGCGGCGTTGTTGTGCAAAATGGATCCGAATCGTCCTTGGTGACTGATGTGAAATCTAGACAGGATGAGGATCCGATTTTGGTAAAGTTGAGAGAAGCCGTTCGGAGTCATAAGGTGGAGGTCTTCTCCCAAGGGGGAGATGGTGTGTTGCGGTACCAGGGTTGTCTGTGTGTTCCAGATGTAGGACTTACGAAGTCGGATATTGCATGAGGCACATGGTACCAAGTACTCTATTCATCCGGGTTCCACGAAGATGTATCGTGATTTGCGAGAAACCTATTAGTGGGATGGTATGAAGAAGGATATTACAGAGTTCATAGCCAGGTGCCCAAACTGTCAACAAGTTAAGGTGGAACATCAAAGGCCGGGAGGAGTACTTTAGGATATTAGCATTCCTACTTGGAAGTGGGAAGAGATTAATATGGATTTCATTACATGCCTACCTCATATTCGCCGACACTACAATTCTATTTGGGTGGTGGTAGATAGGTTGACCAAGGCTACACACTTTCTATCAGTTAAAACCACAGATTCAACGGATGATTATGCCAAACTGTGTATCTGGGAGTTGGTTCGATTGCATGGAGTTCCCTTGTCCATCATTTCAAAACGAGGTACCCAGTTTACCTCTCAATTTTGGTGGTCTTTTTAGAAAGGGATTGGGACTCAGGTTAAGCTCAGCACAGCCTTTCATCCGCAAACGGATGGTCAAGTGGAACAAACAATCCAGAATCTTGAGGACATGTTGATAGATTGTGTGATGGACTTTAAAGGTAGTTCGGATGCTCACTTGCCCTGATCGAGTTTTCTTATAATAACAGCTATCACTCTAGCATCCAAATGGCACCGTTCAAGGCTCTTTATTGGCAGAGATGTAGATTGCCCATCAGATGGTTTGAGGTTGGTGAGGCAGCTATGATAGGACCTGATACGGTTCATGAGGCTACGGTGAAGGTTCAGTTGATAAGGGACAGGCTGAAAACCGCTCAGAGTCATCAAAAGTCATATGCTGATGTGAGGAGGAGAGAGTTAGAGTTCGAGGTGGACTATTGGGTATTTTTGAAGGTATCTCCCATGAAGGGAGTCATGCGGTTTGGGAAGAAAGGAAAACTTAGTCGTTGTTATGTTGGTCCCTACTGGATTATGAGAAGAGTTGGTAAGGTAGCGTATGAGTTGGACTTGCCCTCAGAGTTATCTTCCATGCATCCCGTGTTTCATGTATCGCTTTTGAAGAAATGCTTGGGATACCCAGCCTTAGTAGTTCCGGTGGACAGCGTTGGTGTAAAGGATAGCCTTAGCTATGAGGAGGTTCCAGTGGAAATACTAGATCGACAGGTTCGAAGGTTACGGAACAAAGAAGAGCTTCGGTTAAAGTATTATGGAGGAATCAGCATGTTGAAGGAGCTACGTGGGAAGCCGAAGAGGATATTATGGCTAAATACCCATATTTATTCTCTACTGGATTAGTTCCGACTTGAGGTATCAGTTTCTCTCTATGACTCTTTTTAGTTTCATGTTCAGTTCATGCACGCAAGTTTCTTTTATGTATATGGGTGTGTGTGTGATTTGCGAATTCAGGTCAGCTGTATATTTTGAATCGGAGGTAGTCATCCCGTTAGTTTTTGGTCTAAATGATCAGTATTTGCATATGATAATTGCATGTTTCTATTTTATGCTGGTTTCTTACATTCAAGGACGAATGTTCCCAATGGAGAGATATTATAATACCCCGAAAGTGTCTAGGGGTAGACTCGGGAGTTAAAAATTGAAAACTACTGAAACTGGGAAAATATCACAGAAAGGGAGACGTAATGACTCGTGGAAACAAACCACGGGTCGTTGTATGCAGTCGTGTTTATTGGGGAGTTCTGGTGGCAGTGGAGACAATAGGCAATGCAATGACTCGTTGCTTGGAACAATGAGTCATGTTGGCAGTCGTAGGAGAGGCCGAGCTTAGCAGTTGAGGAAACCACGGGTCATCCAATGACTCATGGTGAGAAGTGACGACCTGCGGTCACCGATCGTCATTTGGTTGAAAGAATTTCCAGTGCATGTGACGGATCAAGACCACGACTCATTGGAAGCAACCACGAGTTGTGGTGAGGCTCGTGGTCGGGAGGTCCAGTTTTGTGAAGGGGCAAATAATGGTTGACTTGATGACCTGTTGGTCTAACGGACGAGTCATCCTGTCCATTTGTTGTTCTATTCCGAAGGCTAGTCTCAGCAGTGCTCATGATGGTCCATACAACGGGTCATCATTTCTTCCAATGACTCGTTGGTACGACCCGTTGAACCGATCTGGACAGTTTTCAGAGAAGATTCATTAAGGGCATTTTTGACTTTTTCATGCTATAAGACTCTAAACTACGTTGTTTTAGCCTAGGAAAGGTGGGTTTTTAGAGGGATTATCTATTCTAAGTCCTCATTAATACATGCAAGAGTATAGAGAAGTCATCAAAGGGTGATTCAAGGCTTCCTTCTCCAATTCCTTTCAATTTCTTTTGGGCATTCAAGGGAAAGTAAAACTCAGTTATTTTCAGGTATGTAAGGTTTCAAATGGGTGTTTTCTTCCACACCCATGCCCATTCCCTATCAATTTATGAAAATATATCAACAATTCATTGGGGTTTTAATTCAATTCTTATGAAAATCTTATTATTTATTTATGGGCTTATATGATTTACGAATCTCATGGATTTTGATCAGGTTTTTTCAATATATTTTACTTATAAAATCATAAATTCAAGTTTCTATTCAACTTATCCTACTTATGGATGATCTATGATGATTTGATTTATGATCTCCTCTTCGGTTACTGGTATTTACGAACCCAGCATGAATTGTGGTTTGAAACTTGAAATTATTTATATGCCCAACATGATTTGATGATTTACAAGTTATGTTCATGATTTTAAGTATGCATGGGCTTTCTGATTTATGCTTAATAAATGATGAAAAGCATGTGTTCAAGTTACCCAATATTTTATAGCATGTTTTTGAACGAATTGAGCATTATAAAGCATGACAAAGTATTGGGCATTGCCTATATGTTTAAGGATGATTTACGATTTGTGAAACGGATCTCATGATTTATCAATTTATGATGTTGGCCGACTAAAGGGCCTTTGGTTCTTGGATAATCATGTTTAATGGGGATCAATGAATGTTGAATGTCATATTTTAGCCAATAAATCTTAATGCATGATGTTATTGATTTATATATGAGCCTATATGCATGTTTTTGGGAGCTGCGTCTACCACCGAGCAGCCCTCCCATTGTTCCGCATGTTTTTTTATGCATTGTTACGTTTATGATTTTTTCTCGAGTAATGATTTGATAAAGTTCCTCTTATAAATATGTTAATGAATGTTTTATAAATGATTTGAAAACCTTGAGCCTTACGTTATGTTACGATGATTATGATCCAGGCATGAAGTCCCCTTCTTGTGATGTTTTATGAGTTTTCTATGCATTTTAAATATCTGTTTTACTTTCCTTTCATACTCGGTACATTTCACGTACTGACCGCATACTTTCTATGTTGTATCGTTTTAAGATACAGGACCCGTCTCTCAGGCTCACCTTTCGCAGTAGCTCTTCAGATTTGCTATCATCTTATTTAGTGAGTCCTCATGTTCCGAGGGCCATATGTTTAGCCTCTATTGTTCTCTTTCAGTTTAAGTATTGTAGGGTTAATTGGGGTATTGTCCCATCAACCCGTCTTTCATGAGTAGAGGCTTTTCAGACTATAAGTTGTATTCAGCTGTCATGTATGAATCATGTATTGTATTTTCTCCATTATTATGCCATGATTTCATTTCCTCATGTTAAGTCTTCCGCTTATGTGAATGAATTAGATGCATGCTCATTCCATGGGTCTACTTGGGGTCTCTTGTGGCTCCTTGTCTCGTATTACGATCTGGGTCTATGTTCGGGTCGTGACATACACGAAGCTAGTGAATGCCCTAGATGGAATGGGGTCATATAACTTTAGACCAAATAAGTTAGACCTTGATTTTAAAGAATCGTTTGACTCTGTCTGGAAAGCCATCAATAGAGGAACCACCAGTCCTTAAACTGAAGGCACTACCTCCCCATCTCAAATACGCATTCTTGGGTGAAAACAACACTTTGCCAGTGATTATTGTAGCAGATTTGATAGATTGGCAAGTAGAAGCTTTGGTCACATTATTAAAAAGGCACAAAAAGGCAATTGGCTAGACTATAACTGATATCATCGAGATCCCTCCAGGCATATGTAATACAGCTCGAGTCGAACTGCATACCAAGTATAGAGCATCAGCACTACCTGAACCTATAAATGCAAGAAATAGTGAAAAAGGAGATTATCAAGTGGCTAGACACTAGTGTAGTCTACCCCATTGCGGACAGTAAGTGGGTAAGTCCAGTATAGTGTGTGCAAAAGAAAGGTGGGATCACAATGGTACCCAATGAGAAGAATGAGCTGATACCGATATGACCAGTCACCGGATGGTGTGTATGCATGGATTACAGGAAGCTCAACCACTAGACCCAGAAGGACCACTTTCCAATGCCATTAATGGATCAGATGCTTAACTGATTGGCAGGTAGAGGCTGGTACTATTTTCTCGATGGCTACTCGGGGTACAATTTGATCACTATAGCCCTAGAGGATCAAGAAAAGACTACCTTCACCTGCCCGTATGGAATATTTTCTTTCAAAAGAATGTTGTTCATATTGTGTAATGCGCCGGCCACATTCCAATGCTATATGATGTTGATAATCTGAGATATGGTGGAAGAGACCATTAAGGTATTCATGGACAACTTCTTAGTTATGGGTGACTCGTTCGAATCTTGCCTCAAACACTTGGGAAAAGTGTTGAACATATGCAAAGAAACTAATTTGGTCCTGAATTGGAAAAATGTCATTTTATGGTCAAGGAAGGAATAGTGCTGGGTCACAAAATCTCTGGAAAAGGGATTGAGGTGGACAAGGCAAAAATTGAAGTTATAATAGGGTTGCCACCACCTATTTTCGTAATAGAGGTCAGAAGATTTTTAGGGCATGCAGGATTCTATAGGCGATTTATCAAGGACTTTTAGGGCATGCAGGATTCTATAGGCAATTTATCAAGGACTTTTAGGGCATGCAGGATTCTATAGGCGGTTTATCAAGGAATTTTCAGATATTGCATAGCCATTGTGCAAATTACTTGAGAAGGAGGTGAAGTTCATATTTATGAGGCATGTCTAAAGGCTTTTGAGTGCTTGAAAGAGAAACTCACCACTACTCCTATTATCATAGCTCCAGATTGGTCTCTTCTGTTTGAAGTATTGTGTGATGCTAACGGGATTGCTCTTGGTTTTGTCTTGGGCCAACAGAGAGCAAAGATTTTCCATCCTAACTATTATTCTAGTAAAACACTCAACACAACCCAAAAGAACTACACTGTCATAGAATAGGAGCTGCTAGAAATGGTCTTTTTATTCAAGAAGTTTCGAGCATCCTTACTTGAAACTAAGGTGATTGTCCATATAGAACATGCCACTTTGAGATTATTGATATCTAAAAAGGATGCTAAACTCAAGTTGATTAGGTGGGTGTCATTGCTTCAAGAATTCGAGTTTGAGGTCAAAGACCGAAAAGGAATTGAAAATCCAGTAGCTGATCAGTTATCCAGACTAGAGTCTGAGGCTAGGGCAAGAGAGTATATTGATATCGATGATGCTTTCCTAGACGAGCAGGTACTAGCTCCATCTTAGGACTTGATTCCATGGTTCGCTGACTTTGCAAATTATTTGGTCAGCGAGATGATCCCAACAGACATGACTCCCCAATAGAAGTTCTTATTTGATGCCTGAAGATATTATTGGGATGAACCATACTTATTTTGCATTTGTGCAGATGGGATCATTCATTTAGAGGTAGAAATGTTGAGCATTCTGGAAGCCTGTCACTCATCCCTAGTTGGGGGTCATCATAGTGGTATCTGAACTGCACACAAAATCATGCAATGCAGGTATTACTGGCCCTCTATTCATCAAGATTCCTACAATTACGCCAAGGCATGTGGTCAATGTCAAAGACAGGGCGACAGTACCCACAAGCATGAGTTACCTTGACCCATATTCTGGAAGTTTAGTTATTTGATGTATGGGGTATATACTTCATAGGCCCATTTGTTAGCTCATATAGGATGAAATACATCTTGGTAGCAGTGGATTATGTCTCCAAATGGGTGGAGGCTATTGCACTACCTAACAATGAAGGAAAAAGTGTTACAACATTTATGTGGAAGCACATATTCACTAGATTTTGTATTCCTAGAGCAATCATCAGTGATGGTGGATCACACTTTTGTAACCACCTCTTTAGAACCTTGTTGGAGAAATATGGAATCAAGCATAAGGTGGCAACACCTTACCATCCTCAGTCAAGCGGGCAGAAAGAAGTTTCAAACAGGGAGATAAAGAACATCCTTGCCAAAACAGTGAATACTAATCGGACAGATTGGTCTAGGAAGCTCGATGATGCATTGTGGGCCTATCGAATAGCTTATAAGACCCCCACTGACTCATCTCCATATCAACTGGTCTATGGCAATTCATGTCATCTGCTGGTTGAATTAGAGCATAGGGCATATGAGCTATGAAAAAGCTAAACTTAAACTAGAAGGAAGAAGCCAAGTTGAGACTTTACCAACTCAATGAGTTCGATGAATTCTGACTTAGAGCTTATGAGAGTGCGGCCATTTATAAAGAAATAATTAAGATTTATCATGATAAGAAGATTTCAAAAAGGGAGTTTAATACTGGTGATTTGGTCCTACTGTTCAACTCAAGGCTTCATTTGCATCCTGGAAAATTGAAATCTAGGTGGATGGGACTATACAGAGTGGTGAATATGTCCCCATATGGTGTAGTTGAGCTTGAGAAAAAAGATGGAAAAAGGTTCAAGGTGAACGGGCAAAGAATAAAGCTATATCTCGGAGATATGGAGGAAATAAGAGGAATCGAGGCGGTGTACCTTGATTATGCCTGAAGAATCACAAAATTTACGTCATGCCGCGGTGTTAAATCAGGCACTAAATGGGAGGAAACCCATGTATGGTGAATTCTTAGTAGCCGCAAGTATGTTCCCTTCCCTTCCCTCTATTTTTACATTCTATGCTTTGGGGACAAACCATGCTTTTTAAAAAGGGAAGGGGTGTACTTGTATTTTTGGGTTTTTGATTCATCCGAGGGTTTTTATTGATGTGTTTCTTTTCCCTCGGGCATGCTATCTAGTAGAACCGGCATGTTTAGGATTTTATTTTTCTGATTTTTGTTTAATTAGAAAGTAGCTTAGGAGTACCCTCAACTAATAAATTTCACTAGTTTTGTGTTTCTAAAGAAATTGACCCTGTTTAAAAATTAATTTTTGATGATTAGTTGTGTACTTGTGATTGCAAGCATGATTTTTGTAGATCTTTTTATGTTAGTTAGTATATTAGCAGGTATAGTTTTTGTTAAGTCATGAATAAACCGGACAGGTAGAGTGAGTGCAAGACATGTACCATGAGTGAGTGAGGTCTGATACCTAGTTTAATACTGTGCAGAGGAGCTAGAACTTGCCCCATTGGTCTTTACATAGATTTTTGGATGGTTGGTTAGGAAAGGATCATAGGACATTCTTATTTAGCCCATGTTTAGCTTAAATGAATGTACCAAAACGATATGATTCCCTTAATCCCAATTTTGAGCCTCAAATAGACTATTTTTCTTTGATTAACCAATTAACCATACCTACTTTATAATGAATCTGTTTTGGCCCTGGTCCCTTCTTGGACATTGTGAACCTCAACATAGGCAAAATGCCTAAGTTGAGGGTGGCTAGAGTAGGGGTGCATAAATAATGGGAAGGTAAAAAAGGGAGAGAAAAGAAAAAAAGGATGAAAAATGAGGTGTGGTGTGACAAAAGAAAAAGAAAAAGAAAAAGAAAAAGAAAAGGAAAATTGAAAAAGTAAATTCAGAAAGAGAATGATACATGAAAATCTTGAAGAAACACACCACACTCATACAAGCGCATAAAAAGGGTGAAAAGAGAGGAAAAGGTGAAAAAAAGGGTGAAAAAGGTAAAAAAAAAAATGGAGCCACATATATGTAGTACAAAGGGTTTAGTCATTTAAAAGATCCCATATCTACCATACCCAACCCGAAAGCCTATATTACAAGCCAAAGAAAGTCCTATAGTGATCCTAGCCTGACCATCTGACAAACCAAAGTAGAGAAAATAAGGGCAATCCTATGGTATCCGATACATAGTATTTGGAACTTCTTTGTGAGAATGAGAGTCTTATTGATTAGTCCTATATTTCATATTTTACTATATCTGTGAGTGGGGGACTTCATTTGTTGTGAGGGTATATAGTTTGTGTTTAACTCTACCAGTGCTCTGTGTGAAAAGCATTGGTGATGACATGACTATCTGTCAATAGCTTGATGACATATCTTGACCCCTGTTTATCATGTTTTGTGGTTGCTTGTAGTGCATGTGCTAATTTGGTTCACGGGAAAAGGGTTAAAAGCTTTTTGAGTATATAGTGAAAGTTTTGTTTGATATTGGCTATTGTATCCTAGGTTTATTTTCTAGTTAAGCGTCGTATTTAGTTTTTTTCCCTTTTCCTAAGGACATACAAAAGTCTTAAGTTGAGGGTATTGATGTTTTGTGAGTTTACAGCTCTTTCAACGGTTAAAATTGAGAAAATAGCATGGATTTAGGTATGTTTATATGGATATGAGCCACTTTTACTTTGATTTCAGGGAAAATAAGTGTTAGAGCAAAAATGTGCGAAAGAAGCCTAAAAATACAGAAAACCAGTCAAAGTACAAGTCTAAGTACAAGTGGTACCTTGATTGTACGAGCCATACTAAGAACCGTGGTGAAATTTAGAAGGGTGAATTAAGATAAAGGAAACATACGACTCTCAATACGAGCCATACCAAGATGGTACGAGCCATAACTATAGTCATGGAATTATTCAGAAAAAATTGCACAAAGGCAGTCTCTTGGTACGGAAGGAGTCATGGATTGTAGCTCCAACATACGACTCATGCCATGAGCCCTAGTGAACTTCAGAAGATTCTTCAATACTTGGAAGAACATCAGACACAACAAACAATATGAGTCATAGGAGGAATGTACGAGTTGTACCACAACACTGATGGAAAATTTTAGAAGATGTCAGAGTTGTCAGGGCCTACCCACGGAAGCATTGTACGACTCATAGGACTGTGGTATGAGTCATACCAGCCTGCCAACATTTAGATAAATCTGCAGTAGCCAAGGACGTATGAGAAGCAGGTACGACCAGTACAATCCTTCTATGGGTCGTAGGTCCAGTTGTGACACAGTCAGCGCTAGATATGGAAAATTTCCTGTTAGCTTAGGAAAAAGTTTCTAATGTCTGTATAAATAGCCTTTATGTTTTATTTTAGTTAGAGAAGATAGAAATGAACTAGTAGACGTGTAAAGAATATTATTTTGTGAAATTTTATCAAGTTTTGGAGAGCAATTCTTGGGATCAAATTCTTGAAGTCCTACCTTGTTCTTGAGACTGTTCTTTGATATTCTAATCTGGTTTTCTTTCAATTGTTGCTGTAAGTATTTAAATATGTCTTTGTCTATGAATACAAATTGTAATCTTACAACCATGAGAGGCTAAAACATCCATAACTAGGGGTTGTGGGAACCATGGTGGATTAACGAAATAGGGTTACACAAAAGTGATTCAAAACCAATGCTAAACCGCTTGTATTGAATTCTCTTTATCTTTAAACATTTCTTAACAATGTACAATGCTAGGACTTGCTCGAATTCTTTACTTTCTTCAACCTATAGAAGTAGAGATTAGGAAAAGAGAATTACAACAAAGCCTTGGTCTTTATGATCATTGTATTACCCTGAGTTGTGGTCGCGTGATAGTTAAATCTTGAACATATTGATAACGGTTAGTTTGATATCGCTCATGAGACCTGACTCGGTGATTGAGTAAAGTCATCCAATAGGGACGAACCAGTTGTTTAGATGAACCCTAGTTATTAGTTCTAAAAGTAAGCATTGAGATTGATCACGTGTGTATACCCGAAGTAGTTATGATTCCGTGGGGAACACTTACCTTAGTTGTTTGCAAATCTTGATTTAAATCACTAATATAATCTTGTTTTAATATTGTTTTCTTTAAAACCCCAAATTTGGAGATAACTCACCAACCAGTTCAATTACTGGAATTAATTTAGATCTTACCCTATTCCCTATGGGTTCGACTCCAACCTCTTAGTTGGGTTCTTTATTTACAACGACCATTTCATACTTTGTCAGGAAGTGTGAGTTTGAGCGTTATCACTCCTCAAATTAGAATTTTCACCAACATTTCAACCAATACCTTCCTACCCACAACTTAGGCCAGTTAGGGCTTTCAAAACTTATTCCCCTCATAATGACATATGAATCATTACAGACAGTCACTATATTGGGCCCAGGGTTGTCCAAGTTGGAGTGGAAAGGAAATTGTAGCCATGCTCCTAAGACTCTCATCTCTTATATTCGTGCCCGAAAATTGATAGAGCGGGGGTGTTTATTATATTTAGCCCACATTTTGGATACCAGTTCAAAGGGTCCTTCCATAGAGTCAGCCTTAGTAGTTTGTGAATTCTTAGAGGTATTTCCTATGGATCTGCCCGAATTGCTGCCGGACCACGATATTGATTTTTGTATAGATTTAGATCTTGAACCTAACTTATCTCTTTACCGTCGTACAGGATGGCACTATCTGAGTTGAGAGAACTGAAGGAATAGTTATAGGAATTGCTTAGTAAGGGGTTTATCAAGACGACTGTCTCTTCGTAGGGTGCCTTGGTCTAGTTTTTGAAAACAGGATGGTAGTATGCGTATGTGCATTGATTACAATTAGATGAATAAGGTAACCATCTGGAATAAATACCTTCTTCCTCAAATAGATGACCTTTTTGATTAGTTACAGGGGTAGCGGAGTTCTCAATGATTGATTTGAGAGCAGGCTATAATCAACTAAAGATTCGTGTTGAGGATATTCCCAAGATAACTTTTTGGACCAAGTATGGACATTATGAGTTCCTAGTCATGTTCTTCAGACTCACTAATGGTCCAACAACGTTCATGAGCTTGATGAATGGTGTCACACCTCACAATTAGAGGCATGACCGACACCTAATGCCATAGTAGGATCTAAACTAACCTACCTGGGCTTATACACTTCTGGTGCCTACTTGCTCTTCAAATCAAGAAAAGAACGAGCTATATCTTAGTTGTAAACACAGCCTCCGGCCGACAAGGCCGCATAGCCACCTGTAAAGAGAAAACAACTAACCAACAACATGCAATAAAGGGATCCTATGCGGGCCGATAAGACATCCATGTTGTCTAGTTATAGCAGAATGAAAATAGGTAGCCTAACTATGTTATAGCCAATAAGGATGCTAATTAAAAGCTAAACTAGGCCCCACACAACCAACACACAAAATAAACATACATAGGCCCTACATGACCAACAACTAAAACAAAGAACTGAGAATTTGTAGCATGCAAGCCTCTAAGAGTGGACTGATGGTCGGGACAGGGCCCCAGCCTACCCAAAAACTGTACAACAAAATAAGCAACCTTCTAACTATAAACCCCGGAGAAATGGAGTCAATTGTACTGCTGACTCGACTGATGACTAGGGAGGTCCTGAACCGCGTCTATCTGTAGCTGTAGGCAAGTAATGCAGCACCCCAAAGATGGGTGTCTTTAAAATATGTACCGAATATGTAAGGCAGTAATGGAAACAATTGAATAACACTAATAATAAAACTAAAAATGATTCAATAGAAAGGATAAGAGATACAACCTGCATTGCCCTACAAACTACTATATAACTAATAATAAATAATGCAAACAAGAACCTTACCTGGCCCCTATAAGCTCGAAAGGTACAACCAGCATAGAATAACTCGTCGGGGCCCCCATAAGCCCTGCAAAGAACACTTCAATCTATATACCCCTAACAATGTCAAAATAAGTCAATAGGTAACTATAGCCAACCTGCCTGTCCCCTGGGTCTACAATTGAGCTCGCTCAGCTCCTGTAGCTATGTTTGTATCTGGTGGACTCCTGTAACTGCACCCCTAGGCACATAGGCTCGATGAGGGTCAATGATGCTGATACTTCATAAAATAATAGTCCAGCCATGGATGGACGTAGTATGGTCCTTAGGCCTGCGTATAGTCCCTTGGGATAACATATAGCTCCTTGGAGCGATCCATATAGCCCCGTAGGCAATGACACAACTAGTAACCCTGAGGTTGGACAACGGAAGGCTATATAGGGTAGGGTCAGCCCCAATCTAAACATCAAATGTTAATCTCAACTAATAGTAGCAGCTAACTACAATATTCATGCTTCTAGCTTTCTTACAAGGATTTAGGTCGTATTATAATACGACAGGACTAATTTGTCGAAGGAGTTTGCCTTAACATACCTTGAATGCCAACTTTCATTTAATTGGCAAGTTTCAATTTGTAAATGGGGGTTCCACCCAACTGCATCCCTCATACTGAGAGAATAGGGCTAATTTCAATACTAAATTCAGCAAATAACGATATCTTTCGATAATAATTTTAACAATAATTCAACTTAGAATAACTTGACCGAAAACCCACAATTTCTTGAGAGTTCAGAAGAAAGAAATGCTTACCTAATGCTTGTGGCCATTTAGGATTCAATTTGGAGAAATTTTGACAACCTTTACTCAGCGGGGTTCCGATATACGAAGCAAATTTTCAAGAAATACCTCCGTAGATATGCTTCCCCTAGGCCTAGGACTTGTTATCCGAAGTTAATTTGCATTTGGATGTCATTTGGTAGCGTAATTTGATGAAAATCTGATGAACTTTCTGTATTCTCTCTATTCTAGCTGAGGTCTCACTTGGAAAATGATTTAAATTACAAAGGATGCTTAATATATAGGCCAAGGGCGGTAGCCTAGGGGAACTTTGCATCGGCCAACGCGCCACAAGCGTTCCGCGCCACACCTCCTCGGGTTCCAG
Source organism: Datura stramonium (assembly GCA_018107945.1). NCBI lineage: Eukaryota > Viridiplantae > Streptophyta > Magnoliopsida > Solanales > Solanaceae > Datura > Datura stramonium. The sequence goes on along the minus strand of JACEIK010003706.1, from coordinate 10,922 downwards.
TATGCTTGGTGCGCCGCGCTACCCAACGCACAGGCCAGCTGGTGCCTCGCGCTGACCCCTCGTGGCCTAGCCTCGCCCGACCCTGCTTCCGAGGCTCTTCCTGCACACGTCAAACTCTCATTACTCGTCACAAATCTATTGAACACTAATCTCTAACATCTTACAGGGTGTAACATCCTCCCCCTTAGGAACAATCATCCTCGAATATCATCTTCAGTCTTAAAGGAGTTAACCCTTTTGACTAATACTTAGAAAAATTTCGACCAAGTCTCCTCTGTATTATGGACTATTTGAAAACCTGGAACGTAGAAAAACCAAACATAGGCGTCTCACAGGACACTATAAATAGCTACTCCACCATATAGAGATAACCAACTAAACAGTTCTAATAACCAACAAACCATCGGAATAGGACTTCTAGCATCTTTGGGTTGTTAGCAAGCGCTCTTTGATAAGTTTTACTTTCTCTTCTAACTGGTGGATCATATCAGGTCCAATTAACCCTAATTCTCGTACTTTGAACCATCCGATAGGGGACCTACATTTCCGCCCATATAAGGCCTCATAAGGCGCCATATGAATTGCAAAGTGATAACTGTTATTATACGCAAATTCGATAAGAGGTAAATGACCATCCCAATTTCCTCCAAATTATAGCAAACACGCCCATAACATATCCTCAAGCGTCTGAATTGTGCGCTCTTCTTGACCGTCTGTCTGAGGATGGAATGTTGTACTCAGATTAACCTGTGTCCCCAAGCCTTTCTGAAATGGATGCCAGAATCTAGCTGTAAATTGTGCCCCTCTATGAGAAATAATAGATGCAGGGACACCATGTAGTCAGACTATCTCTTTAATATACAATTCAACATAGTCTTCGACGGAGAAGGTAGTCCTGACTGACAAGAAATGAGCTGACTTCATTAATATGTCAACAATGACCCAAATAGAATCAAACCTACGCCTGGTACGAGGTAATCCTATCACAAAGTCCATGTTGATTGCTTCCCATTTCCACATAGGCACCGCTATCACCTGTATTAATCCTTCGGGTTTCTGATGTTCGTCCTTTACCTATTGACAGTTAGGACACTATGCTACAAATTCTGCTACACCCTTTTTCATTCCAGTCCACCAGTATATCTCCTTTATGTGATGGTACATTTTCGTCGAACCTGGATGAAGAGAGTAACGAGAATAATGTACCTCTGCCATGATCTGCTGGCGAAGTCCTGCTACATCTAGAACGCAGAGGCGACCCCTAAATCTCATGACCCCATTTTCTATCAATTCGAAGGTCATTAATTCTCCTTGCTGAACCTTACTTCTGAGGTGTACTAGGTTAGGATCCTCATACTGCCGCTCTTTTAGTTGCACAACCAGGGATGATACTGTGGTATTCTGAATCATAGTCCCATTATCTTCTGAGTCTACTATCCAGATGGCTAAGCTGGCTAAAATGGTGCATCTCTCGAGCCATTTCCCACTATTTTGTCCTTAAATATTCCAAGCTTCCCATAGATCTGCGGCTAAGTGCATCTGCTACAATATTAGCCTTCCTTGGGTGATACAAAATGTTTACGTTGTAGTCTTTCAATAATTCTAGCCAACGACGCTGCCACAAATTCAATTCCTTCAATGTGAAGATGTACTGGAGGCTCTTATAATCGGTAAAAATATTTATGTGCACCCCATACAAGTAATGCCTCCATATTTTCAAGGAATGAACCACTGCAGCTAACTCCAAATCATGGGTGAGATAGTTCCTTACATGCTTTCTGAGCTGCCTTGAAGCATAAGCAATTACCTTATCATGTTGCATCAGAATGCATTCTAACCCAACGCTTGATGTGTCATAATATATAGCATAACCCTCTGAACCTTCTAGCAAATCTAACACTGGTGCCAACATCAATCTATTCTTTAGCTCTTGAAAACTCTACTCACAGGCCTCAATGCAATGAAATTTGGCTACATTCTGAGTCAATTTAGTCAAAGGAACTAACAGGGTAGAAAATCCTTCCACAAACCTTCTGTAATACTCGGCTAATCCAAGGAAACTGCGAACTTCTATTGGAGTTGTAGGCCTAGGCCATTTCTTTACTGCCTCAATTTTCTGCCAATTAACCTGAACACCAGCCTTTGATACAATATGGCTTAAAAAAGCTACAGAATCAGCCAAAATTCACATTTAGAAAATTTTGCATAAAGCTGGCGATCTCTGAGAATTTGAAGTATCGTTCGCAAATGATCCTTATGTTCTGATTTTAAACGGGAATACACCAAGATGTCATCGATAAATACTATCACAAAAAATTATAAATATAGCCTGAAGATGTTGTTCATCATATCCATGAACACTGCTAGGGAATTTATCAACCCGAAAGACACAACTAGAAATTCAAAATGACTATACCTGGTTCTGAAAGCTGTCCTCGGGATATCTTTTTCCCGAACTCGCACCTACTGGTATCTTGACCTTAAGTCGATCTTTGAAAAATATTTTTCCCCTTGCAACTGATCAAACAAGTATTCCATCCTGGGAAGAGGGTATTTATTCTTAATAGTAACTTTGTTCAGTACCAATAATCTATACACATGCATAGGGAGCCATCTTTCTTTCTTACAAATAGAACTGGCGCACTCCAAGGTGATGTGCTCGGCCTGATAAAGCCCTTATCTAATAGGTCATTCAACTACTCTTTCAATTATCTCAATTCAGCAGGAGCCATTCGGTACGGAGGGATGGATATAGGCTGAGTACCTGGTAGCGAGTTGATAGAGAAATCGATTTCCCATTCTGGGGGAATACCAGGGAGTTCGTGTGGAAACTCATTAACCACTGGAATGGACTGAAGAGTCAGGGATTCTGCTTGCACATCCTGAACCCTGACAATATCATAAATACATCCCTTCGCTATCAAATTTTTTTCCTAAAGATAGGATATGAACCTACCTTTTAGCGTAGCTACACTGCCCTTGCACTCTCGCACTACCTCCCTTGGAAAGTGGAATCAGACAGTCTTGGTCAACACTCTACATTGGCATAACATTCTGCTAGCCAATCCATACCCATAATTGCATCAAAATCAATCATTCCTAGCTCCACTAAATCTGCTAAAGTCTAGAGATCGACGTACTGATGCCCGTTTGGGGCGCTACATTACTTGCCTGCAGGTACCTATAGACGAGGAGCCGACCCCTCGTGATCCTAGCCAGCGCAGAGTCATCAGCTC
>JACEIK010003705.1:45179-58442 GCA_018107945.1 Datura stramonium | reverse complement strand
CGAGGAGGCGATCCCTCGTGATTCCAGCCAGCTTATAGAGTCATCAGCTCCTGTCATCCGGAGCTTGATATTCAGAGGTGTAGTTCATTTTCTTTTGTTACACAGTATGGGTAGGCCGGGGCCCTGTCCTAACCATTTTATCAGTACTCATAGAGGCTTGCAGATTGTATATATACATCTCCCTGTGGTTAGTTGTGCCGGTCATGTGAGGTCGTGCGTTGTGTAGCTGTTTAGCATTATTGATTATGTTGGTCGTGTGGGGCCATAGTCTGATAGTAGTGGTGACCTTGCCGGTCATGTAGATATACAGTATTTCATATATTGAGTCACAAATGACTAGACAGCATGGTGGCCTTGTCGGCCCACATAGGTTCCTCGTTATAAGTATGTCTCTGGTTAGCTGTTATTACATTTACAGGTGGCTATAGGCCCGGTCGGTCGGAGGCTGTATTTACAGCCGTTATATAGTCCATTTTTTCCAGAAATCTGAAATAGAGTTAGTCAGGCACCAGATGTGCTTAGGCTCACCAGTAGCAGTCCAGGTCCTACTAGGGCACCAAGTGCCAGTCATACCCCCCAAGGCGGGGCGTGACACATACAATTGGCGATCCTTGAGAGTCTGTAGCACCACCCTCAAATGAGCGGCATGCTCCTCCTTGCTCCGAGAGTATATAAGGATGTCATCTGTGAACAAGATCACGAACATATCTAAGTATGTCTTGAACACCTTGTTCATCAAATTCATAAAAGCTGCAGGAGCATTCATTATTCCAAAAGACATAACTAAAAACTCATAGTGACCATATCGAGTCCTGAAGGCTGTCTTCGGGAGGTCACTCTCCTTGACTCCGAGCTGATGATATCCTGATCTGAGGTCTATCTTCGAGAAGCACTTGGCATCATGAAGATGGTCAAACAAATCAATCCTAAGAGGGGATACCTGTTCTTGATTGTGACCTTGTCCAATTACCGATAATCAATGCACATCCGAAGGGAACCATCCTTCTTTGGGACAAAGAGAACCGGTGCACCCCATGGGAAATTGCTCGTTTTGATGAAACCTTTGTCTAAAAGATCCTTCAACTACTCCTTAAACTCCTTTAGCTCAGTTGGAGCCATTCTGTAAGGAGGAATAGATATAGGCTATGTGTCAGGAAGAAGGTAAATACCAAAATTGATCTCCTACTCGGGAGGGATTCCCAGTAAATCATCTGGAAACACTTCCGGATACTCACACACAGAGGAATTGATTGGATAGTGGGGGTTTTGGATGTAGCATCCTTAACCCTAACTAGATGGTACACGCAACCTTTAGAAATCATCTTTCTAGCCTTAAGCTAGGAAATGAAATGACCTATAGGCATAACTGAACTACCCTTCCACTCAAGAACTGGCTCACTAGAAATCTGAACTCTACTGCACGAGTTCTACATTTGACTGAGGCATAACATACATGTAACCAATCCATGCTGAAAATAACATCAAAATCGATCATGGCTAACTCTACTAGATCTGTTGAGGTGACTTTCCTAAATACTTTGACAGGGCAATTTCTATATACCCACCGTGCTATAACCAAATCACCGATTGGAGTAGAGACTAAGAAAGGTTTTGAAAATATTTCGGGAATGACTCCGAAACTACTAGCAACATAGTGCGTCACAAAAGACAAAGCAGCCCCTAGATCTAACAATGCATATACATCAAGGTGGAATACTCGTAACATACTAGTAACCACATCTGGTGAAGTCTCCTGCTCCTGGCAGGATGCAAGGGCATAAAACTTGTTTTGGCGCTGGCTGCCACCTGCACTGGTGCATGCGCCCTGATGGACTGGGCATGCTGATGCTACTGCTGCTGTTGATCTAGTAGCCTGAGCACGGCCTCTAGCATCATCTTGTCTAGCCAAGGGACACTCCAGGTGCATGTGGCTGGATCTACCACACCCAAAATAGATATCCAATCCCATCAAGCACTCTTTTATATGACTCTTGCCACACTTCCCGCAAGCTAGAAAGGTGCGCTCTGTCTGCATGCTCCTCTGGTCCCTCGAACCTGAGGCCCTGCTCCTCTGATCACCTCGTGGTCTGGATGGGGCATTGGCCGATGATGGCGCTGGAGCTAATGACCTATGATGAGACTACTGGCGATGTCCGCCTCCCGATCTCTACTAAGAAAACCCATAACTATCTGTCCTGGCCCTCTAGGCCTCTCTCTCTCTCTCAGATGCACCGCCTCCATCTGCTGGGAGTGCAAAACCATCTAGGAAAGATCAATATCCTGATGAAGCATGGCGTTCCTACAATCCTTGTCCAGGTAGTTCTCCACTCCATGTACAAACTTGCTCACTCGAGCTCTCTGGTCAGCTACTAGCTCTGGCGCATACTTGGACAAATGAATGAACTCCAAACCATACTCCTGGACTATCATGTTACCCTGCTTCAAGTTCACAAACTCCGCTACTTTAATCTCCCTCATCTCACGAGGAAAGAACTGATCCAGAAATGCAGCATAAAACTCTTCCCAACCACTAGGGCCTGCCCAACTGCCCTGCTATCCTTCAATTACTTGAACCAGATATGCGCAATCCCTTTCAACTAATATGAGGCTAGATCGGCGCACTCTTCTCTTATCACCACCATTATTTGGGTGATCTTCGGAACCTCATCAACGAACTTGTATGGATCCTCGTCCACCTTTGACCCAAGAAACTCCGGAGGGTTCATCCTAAGAAAATCTCTGACTCTTGCCGCCACCGCATTCTCGTTCTGAAGGACATGTGCTACCGCCTGCTGATTGACCTGGGTTGTCAAGGCCTAAGCTAGCATCTATATGAATGCCCTAAACTCAACATGGGAAACCTGCTAGGGCATATGCTCCTTATGGGCTGGTGGGGTCTACTGGTGCCCATCTCCATTGTCATTCTTATGGCCACTTCCATTTTCGTTTCTTCTTCCGTTAACTCGGTGAGGAGGCATGATTCTGCAAATGCATATAGCACGAGTTAGAAGGATAAAGAGACATTTAATCGCATGACATAGATCATGAAAGAAGGGAACATTTCCTAAACATTTCATAGCCTCTTCGTCATAAGTGTGGCGTGATTCACACCCACGAAAAAGAATCTACTTAACGCGGCTATCAGACACCCTAGGACACATCAAAACCTATGGCTCTGATACCAAGTTTGTCACGACCCGAATGTAGACCCAAATTGATACATGGGAAAAGAAATCCCGAGAGGCTCCAAGTCAACCCATGGCATGAATATAACATCTAAACTCAACATCATAAGCAAAAGTCTGCATAAACATACATATCAAGATAAAACTGAATCAACAACGACAAGCTTATTTCTACATAACGTCTGAAAAGCCTCTAACATAACTGATGAGCTGATGGGACAGCACCCCTAACTAGCTCAACAAAGTTTGAAACTGGAATAACATAGAAACTATAAATTTCTGAACGTCCTCGAAAGATGAGGACTCACCAACACCAGTTGGATAGGTCTGAAAGGGAAGTAGGGGTTAATGATGCAACTGAGACTAATCCCTCGAACCTGTATTATGAAATGATACAACATAAAGTATGCGGTCAGTACTTGGAATGTACTGAGTATGCAAGGTAAGTAAAAATGGACAGTTAAAATATATACGAGTTCATAAGAGTAGGACAACATGATCATAACATAAGTATCATAATGTAAACATAAGGACTCAAAGTTTTCAAAACATTCATAAATCAGTCATAATCATAATCATAGGTGAAAGCTTCATTTAAACATGACTTAAGCTAAAGTAACACAAAACCTAACCATGTATAAACCATGAGGAACAATGGGAGGACTCGTCATAACCGACACCATCATGATAGAGCTTACATGATTCCCCAACTATCTCACTCAAGTGGGCAGAGCCGTCCCAGGTTTTCCAGGCAAGGGACATGCATATGTGATATCACGGGGATACAGTAACATTAACATTTTAACATATAACCCTATAGTGGCATGTAGTTCTGAGACCACGACATAGTCCTTTGAACATCGGGTCTACTTAGTGCTAGACACTGCTTCCAAAAACATGCACATAAGGACTCGTATAGTAACCATGCATTCTTTAATAAATGAAAAATAACTAATGACATCATTGATCCCCATTCGAAATACATGATTTGCCATGAACAAGGGCCCATGAGTAGGCCAAGAGTCATAAATCCGTAAATCATGAAATTCATGCATACTTGTAAAATATTTATAGACTTGACATTTCATGATTCCATGATGAGTACTTGAGGGAAAATCATATCATAAATCATAAATCAAAATTGGGCTAAAGAAGATCAAGATCATAATGAAATCATAACTTGACTTTTCATAAAGCATACATAGTTGGGCATAATTTGATTGAAATCCAAATCTATAAATTTATATTCAAAATAGTTATAAAATCTGTCCATAGATCATAAAATATGATTTGATACATGAAGGGAATTGACCCATAGATATATCATAGAGAAATTCACAAGAATTGGGATAAACCCCATAGAGCATGAAACTTGAATCTAGAATTGAAATCCATGAAATTGAGAATAATTTAGGGCATGAGAGTGAAAGGGACTCTCATTCATAGCCTCACATACCTTGGTAAATCAAATTCTCACTCCTACTCTAAAGCCCAAAGGAAATTGAATAGATTTTGATGAAATTCCTCAAACTTGATCTTCAAGGAAGGCTCTAGGTTTCATGCATAGAGTGGGGATGCTTAGAATAGATTTATCCCCCTTAAAGCCTACTAACTGAGCTTAAAATGACATAGTTTAGGACTCTAGAGCTTAAAATTAACGAAAATACCCTTAATGAAAAATCTAAAAAATATGCACTGCCAGTGACCACGACTGATCCAACGGGTCATTCTTTAATACCACGACTCATGGTATCCGTCCGTTACTTCTTCTATCACTTTTTAACTTCTCTGATCTTGATACAATGACTCCATATAATGGGTGGTTACTCCAAAAGATGACCCATTATAACCTCATGTTGCCTCGCTAGATTCCAACTCAGGCCCCCAACAACGACTTGTTAGGACGAGTTGTTACTGGTATCCACAACTCGTCATTTTGGTCCATTACCACCACTGCTCATCTTTTGAAATTCCTCCCAAAGAACACTTGCAATGACTCGTTGTTCCCAACAATGAGTCGTCCCATGACTCGTGCAGACTTCTTTGCCCAAGACTATCCTCCTAACAACTTATTCCAACGGTCCGTTACCTGAATCAATGGGTCGTACTGAAACCCATTATTTCCTAGCCTACTCTGTAGATTCTCACCACAGGCACTTTCAACGGGTCGTTAGTACCACCAGCGACCCCTACCACGACTTGTTTTGAGAAGAAATCTCATATTTTTGTTACTTTTCATTTCAAATCCTAAGTCTAGTCCTAGGCACTTCCGGGGTATTACAAAATGGTTTTGAGAGGACTTCTAGTTTGATTTCAAACTGGACAGTTACATAGGGAGTCATGAATGATAATGTGGCTCCTAGATCTAGTAGGGCATACACATCTAGATGGAAAAGACGTAACATACCCATGACTATGTCAGGTGAGGTCTCCTGATCCTGACGAGAGGACAAAGCATAAAAGTGTTTTTGGTGCTGATCGCCATCCGTACCTGAAGTGTTACCCTGCTAAGTTGGACGGCCTGCTGGGGCTGCTAAAGTGGTAGACTGTGATCTCCCCCGTGCTTCTGACGGGCATTTCTTTAGCCTGTGACTTAGTTGTCCGCATCCAAAGCAACCTTTTTTGCCCAGACGGCATTCACCTGGATTGTTCTTGCCACACTTAGGACAAACTATGTAGCGGTTGTTGGCGTAGTGACTCTGGGACTGAGAGCCAGATGCTCCACCCTTCCGGTCCTTGCAATATTGAAATGAAGGGGCACTGGCTGATGTGGGTGTTGGAGTCCTCTGTTGCTGCTGCTGTGGGCGGCTACTGTCGTTGGACCTTTGGTGGCCATAATCTGATTGACCAGTTCTAGCCCATTTGTTCTCCCTCTCCATATCTTTCAACTTTTCTTCCTCAATCTGCTAGGCATGAACGATGAGGCTGGAGAGGTCAATATCCTTTATGAGCATCACGGTCCTGTACTCGTTAAGTACTAGGTTTGATACCCCGCTGACAAATTTAAGCATGTGATCCCTTGGCTCGGCTACCATCTCTGGAGCATACCTTGACAACCGCGTGAACTCCAACACATATTCCTCCACGGTCCTATTACCATGTTTTAAGTTCATGAACTCTGCGACCTTATCCTCCCTTAACTCCCGGGAGAAGAATTTGTCTAGAAATGTCATGGTGAACTCTTCCAACTCTACCGGTTCTACTCCTGCTGGTCTCCCTTCCTTCCACCGATCGTACCAAATCGTGCCACCCCTTTCAACTGGAAGGCAGCCAGATCAGCACTCTCCGCGGAACTAACACCTATAATATGGGTGATCTTTCGCACCTCATCTATGAACTCCTGTAGGTCCTCTCCCACCTTGGATCCATGAAAAGCTAGAGGGTTTATTCGAGTGAAGTCTCGAACCCTAGCAGCTATTGTGGACCAATTTGTGTACACCGAAACCACCTGCTGGTTCACTTGATTAGTTACTGTCTGAGCCAGCAGCTGGATCGCCGCTCTGAATTCTGTTGAGGACACTTGATCGTCCTGAGGGGCTGCCGGAGCTAGTGGGGCAGGTCGATTAGCATTGCCAACCCTTTTTCCATTTCATCGTCTTGGAGGCATAGTTTCACTTAAATGAAATAAAGCATGAGTCAGGAGGACGTTTCTGGAATTGAACTTCAATGCACGATAAGGAGTACGAACAAAATGGAGTTTTCCTAATAACGTCTCGTAGCCTCCCTGTCATAAGTGTGGCGTGCTTCACACCCATGAAAAGGCTCTACTTGACGCGAATTTCATACATCCTAGGATACTCTAAACCTGGCTCTGATATAAAGTTTGTCATGACCCGAGTCTGTACCCTGGACGAGACATGGTACATGGAGTCACAAGTAACGCCAAAGCCAACCCATGGTCTATCATAGCATTGGTAAACTAAGTAAACATAAGTTGAAGCTTTAAATAAATAAATTATTCAAGAAAACTAATTTGACAGGAGTCAATACATCTGAAATACAATACTGAAAATATGTGTCTATGTCTGAAATCCATCTACTCAATGATGAGTTGTTGGGACAAATCCCCAGCTAACTCTATAGTCTAACTGAAAATAAATAACTGAAAATAAATATCATCCTCGAAAGATGAGGACTCACCAAAAGTTGTTGTTGATATCGTCTGAGGGAACTGTTGACTATGCTAGAATTGAGAACATGCGCCTGTATCATGATACGATACAACATAGAAGGTATGCGTCAGTACTTTGAATGTACTGAGTGAGGAGAGGTATAATAAGAATAAAAGAACAAGTAACTAAACTGAAATGAAATGAAATGACCAACTAAAATACTGAAAACTGATACAAGTGAAATATAACTGATATGGTCAATAATGACCCTAGATGATGGTCAGAGACATGTCCTGGATCTGAGATACTGAGCTGAGCTAAACTAAACTGAACTGGGACTGCACCGACTAGCATGAAAGTCTATAACCGACATATAAGCATGTGAGCTAAATGTGGAGTTCAATATATACGCCCTATTGATAGGACCTAATATACCTTGCCAGGGTATAAAGGCATGAACTGGGTGATCACAAATCTGGGCCCATCAGGGCAAAAATAACCTATGGTGGAAACATAGTTCTGGGAACCTAGGTGCGTTAGAACTCCGGCCCTATCGGTGCTAAGTACTACTCCCACTAGATAAACCTAAATTGTCTACTAAGGTGATAGCTCGAAGATGGGGCCCAAGACTAAGTCAGGGACACTTATCTGGAAGTATCCTTAGAGTTTTATAGGATCGAATACTATAACTGGTGTTATAAGACTGGTCAGAAATGTTTATCTAGAAGCATCATAACCTTCTAAAGAACAAACTGATAACTGATTCTGATAACTGATAACTTGGAGGCATTACAAACACCTCAAGAACTGACTATAGTCAAACTGATCAGCTGACATTTCTAAAAATACTGAAAATGCTAATAATTTGACTGAAACTGAACTAGCATGCAACTGACTGAGAATTCAACTGATATTAATAATATGGGAATTCTAACCCTGACAGAATCAAGCAACATGAATAACTAATCAATTGTGCAAGACTCTAATTATTGTATTCAAGAGCTAAGGCTAAAACTCATTACTGGACGGAGGTATCAACATGATCTCTAAGTAATGGGAATATAGCAGCTAACAATATGAACAACATTTCGTATGAATTTAATCAAATTCTAACTGAAAGATTTCTAAATTTTGAAACCTTAGGGCTAGGACTGGTAAGAAAATTTAAATGGGTTTTGGGGAACAAGGAAAGGACAATTCCCTTGCTAAATTCTCACATACCTGGTGAAGAAAACCCCAGAGAAAACCCTTGAGAAGATCTGAGAAGAAAGTCGAACCCTTACTCCTGCTCTATGCTTTCTAACTAAGTTCTACATTCTGACTTTTGAGGGAATGAGAGGAATGAAGAGGGAACGTCATTCTACCCCTAGAATTCTCCCTACAACGTGCTCAAAATGATAGGGTTTAGAGATTAAAAAATTGGAAAGTTACTAAAATAACCCTGGGAGAAAATCCGAGAAACTGCCCCGTCAAGGACCAACGGGGTTACACAACGAGTCGTTGGTTGATACCACGACTCGTTGGGACCATTTGTTGGTCTTGGGGTTAAATTTGGCTTTACTAGAAATTGGCAATGAGGAGGACCACGACTCGTTGGATGAAACAACGGGTCGTTGGTACCTCCTGTGGCTACTGGCAATAATTCGAGCAAAGACACTGGATCCCCCTCTAATAGACAACACCACGACTCATTGATAGAACCCACGAGTCATGGTAACTACCCCATCGTCACCACTTCCTTGGCCAAGAGGATTTTTGGGTTCTTAATACAGATGGAAACCACGGCTCGTTAAACGTGGAAATGAGTTATGGGTTCCACTCGTGGCTTCTGAGGGAAATTCCAACCCTTCTTGGAAATTCAACCAACAAGTACCAACAACGAGTCGTCATAGCCAACGACGGTTTGTTCGGCGATTTGTTGTTTTTGGAAATGCTGATGCAGGGTTCTGAGCTGGGAATACCATGGATGATAGGACAACTCATTACTCCTCATCATGGGTCGTTCAATGCCTCGTTGGTTCTAGAAGACGACTGGAAGGGCTGACCACGACCTAGACAATGGGTCGTTACATCTAACAACAACTCATTGTCTCGGTCATTTTGAGACAAAATTTTCTAGTTTAATTGTTGAGTTTGAGTTTGGTCTAGGAGAGTTTCGGGGTGTTACAAGATCTCTAATAGGGTTGTTTGAGGTTTGTGAAGCTACCTTAATAGGACCTGATTTAGTACATGGGGCCATGCAGAAGGTTCAACTTATCAGGGAATCATTGAGAACACCTCAAAGCCGATAAAAATCGCAGATGTAAGGAGAAGGGAGTTGGAGTTTGCTGTGGATGATTGGGTATATCTAAAAATTTCACCTATGAAAGGGATGATAAGGTTTGGGAAGAAAGGAATGCTCAGACCCAGGTATGTTGGCCCTTACAGAATCCTGAGACTCATTGGCAATGTGGCTTATGAGTTGGAGTTGCCTGCGGAGTTAGCATCGGTGCACCCAGTCTTCCATGTGTCCTTGTTGAAGAAATGCATTGGTGACCCGACCTTAATAGTTCCTCTAGAGAGTGTTTGTGTAAAAGATAGCCTCTCTTACGAAGAAGTTCCAGTTCAGATCCTAGATCAAGGTTCGTAAGTTGAGGAACAAGGAGGTCGCTTCAGTAAAGGTTTTATAGAGGAACCAGCTAGTTGAGGGAGCTACATGGGAAGCAGAGGCAGACATGATGGTTAAATGCCCTAACCTATTCCCTTCCGGCTTAGCTTCACTATCAAGTACTAAATCCCTCTTTAGTTGCATAAGTTTAGTTAGTATGTCTACCTTAGTTCGGAGTCGGTCACTCCTTTCGTAATTAGCTTATAACCTTCAGTTCGGGACTGTAGCTCTTTTCCCCCAGTATTTTAGCTTACTTAGCCTTCATTCGAGGATGAATGTTCCTAAGGGGAGATATTATTATACCCCAAAAGTTCCTTAGACAAAACCCAGACTTGGAATGAAATACCAAAAAAAAGATTTTGTCTCAAAACGACCCAAGTAACAAGTCATTGTCAGTAATAATGACTCATTGACTGAGCCATTTTTAGCCCTACAATTTTCAATCCTCAGATATAACAGGTGGTACAATGACCCATAATTGACCACAACGAGTCATTGTGTTGCTCGTCTTATCAATCCCAGAATGTGTTCAAAGCCTTCTCCCAAACAACGAGCCAAACAACGAGTCATTGTTAGATATAACGACCCATCGTAGGGAGCCGTTAGAGGAGATACAGAAAGAGTTAGAAAATCCTCCAGTGACAACGAGTAGAAACAACGACCCGTTGTCCAATCTAACGAGTCGTTGTTATCGTCCGTTGGTCAAGTCTAGAATCATTCAAAATTTCCAGTACTGATGATGAACAGTGACAATGACCCGTTATGTCAACCAATAAGTCGTTGTGTTATCCATTAGGAGAAGTTCAGAAGTTGTTCAAAAATCCTTCCCGTGACTACGACTGGATACAATGACCCATTGTTGCATTCAACGAGTCGTCCTGTACGTCCATTGGTCGAGTCCAGAAATTAAATCTTCAAGGCCCAAGACCAATGACTGGTCCCAACGAGTCGTGGTCACAATCAATGACTTGTTGTATGACCTGTTGGATCCTGACGGGCACTTTTTCAGAATTTTTTCCATGGGAATTTTTGTAACCTTTTGCTATTTTAACTCCTAAACTACGTCATTTGGGGTGTGGTTAGAGGGGAATTTAGGGAGTTGATCGACTTCCTCCTCTCATTCTCTCTCAGAACTTACAGAGTACGTAGAAACCTCAGACAACTAGTTCCAACCAAGATCTAGGACATCCATTATTTCTCATATTTCCAAGCTAATTCTTAGAAATTCTCCTTCAGGTATGTGAGACTTCAACAAGGGTTTCCTTTCCCCCTTGTGTTCCAAATTATTTTCAGAAAACTTTCTAAATTCTAGCCTTGTAGAAATTTGAAGCTAGGGTTTTCAATCAGTTAAGAAATTCTTTAAATCTTGTTATATCTAAGTTTGTAGGATCATTCCTAACTGAAATTCATGTCTTAGTTTTATTCATACAGATTGCTTTCTTAATTGTGATCCTTAATATGATATTTGAATAAAACTTGCATAATTTAGAACTCATATATGAATGTTATATTGTTATGATATTTTCACTCGGATTATGAATGCTAGTACAGATACATGAATAGAAAGTTAATGCTTTAGTATGTTCAGTCTCAATACTACAGTCAGTACTCAGTATATTCAGTATTATCAATTTATCAGCATGATTTTTGTTCTTCAGACTATCACGACACCTTCATATAAAGCAGCTCTAACAAGTCCTAGAATCCAATTGCTTTCAAGTCCTCAGACTCTCAGAACACTTCTAGATAAGTAGTTCTAACTTAGTCCTAGCATATCAGTTTCGAGCTATTAGCCCGTTAGATAAACTTAGGTTTTCAATAGGAGTAGTACTTAGCACCGAGCATACCGGGGTTTAGTGCATCCAGGTTCCCAGAAAAACGTGCCACCATAGGTCTTTAACTCGAATGGGCGTCAGTTAGTGATCACACAGACATGCTTTTATACCCTGGCAAGGTATAGTAGATCCTATCGATGGGGCATATACATCAAACTACACGTCTAGCTCGCGTGGTTATATGTCGGTTAAAGAGAAAATTATTCTTAAAAATAATTGCTAGAAATTGTGCCAAAAGAAAATAATCATATAAGAAAGGCATGTCGCCAACCGCATTTATATTGGCGCAATTCCAATCAAAGTTCTATTCAAGTGTCTGCAAAATCATCACGTCAATTATTTTCCCTAAAATAAGAAAATTATCTTTTAAGTTGTTGAAACAAAATTTCGGCAAATTACTTTTATGTGAGAGATCAAACTCTTAAATATCAATTAAATAACGTGATTTATATAATACAAAAAAAGCAAAAATAATGCTTAAAACAATATGGAACAAGAGCTTTATGCTCTTTAAATCAAATTCAAATACATAGTATTGTCAGTGGAAGAGAAAGTGAATCAGAATCGAAGATTATGAATCATTAGGAAATGCAAAAGCAGTTTCTTTTATAAAATTATTAATGACTATTTGTCTTTTCATTTGCTTTTATACTTGTATGATCAAATTTATTATGGAAATTATATTACTTAAAAGAATATAATAATAAAAATTGAAGAGAGATACATGTATCTTTGAGTTAATCTCAATCAGAGAGCAATATATTTAACTAACTAGTGAATATGATTCACGCTTCGCGCAATTACAAAGAAAAATATATTATTAACTAGTGGAGTATTTTTTATAAAGTTAAGAATTTTTATTTTTCATTAGATTTTCTATTACGTACATGGAGTAATAAGTAATGATAATTTTTTTCTCTTGAAGATAAAAATTAATCGGTAATCAATTAAACAATCTAATCGAAAAAATACAATTTGTAGAATATGATCTTAAAATAGCATATACGATAAAAAAATTTAAAGATGTTATATATATGAACTTCGAATTTATGTCCAATCTATTTTACTTGATAATGACTCTCTAGTAATCATTTTCATATTGCATTATAAATATTCATCCCAAAAGTGACATTTCTTATAACAATTAAAAAATACAAATAGTAAAGTTACTTTAATTTTCTATAAAGAAACCGAAGTTATATCTAATCTTTTAACTCTTACATTTTAATAGACAAACAAAGTGGCAAAGACTATTGAGAAAAAGAGAAGACCACGCAAATAAAGGCTCAAAAAGGGTCATACTAAGCAAGTGTGCCCATTATTCCTAGCAAAATAAAGACAACTATATAAGTCATCTGAATTATAGCTAAAATTGATTAAAAATATAAATATAAATGAAAAATAAAGAAGTGGATAATGAAAAGTATAGTATAAGCCTATAAAATGCTAAGAGATAGTGGATAATGAAAATATAACCCTACAAA